>JAHXMU010000072.1:4680552-4724694 GCA_019455685.1 Philornis downsi
AATTATAATTATAATCATATAATATATATAATAATATATATAATAATATAATCATATATATAATAAATTATAATTAATTAATTATATAATTAATTAATTAATTATAATTAATTATATAATTACAATTATAATTATTAATTATTGCGGTTGATTTTAATTTTCCAGTGCTCAAAGTACTTTGATAAAACGCAAGCAATAATATTTCCTTTTAACAAATCACCAAAGAGAATCCCAACACGGCCGCTTACAGTTCTTAATACTACCATAAGGCTACAAGATTCGGTGAAGTACTTGGGCATATATTCTGATAAAAAATTTAACTTCATTAAACATATTAATTACATATGTGCAGAGGCGATTGGATGTGGAAGAGCATTATTTCCATTGTTAAATAAAAAATCTAAATTTAACTATAAAAATAAAACGCTTATTTACAATATGTGCGTAAGGCCGATAATGACGTATGAATGTCAAATTTGATATCCAAGTACTGCAAGGACAAACCTCAAAAAACTACAAATTATTCAAAATAAAAACCTGAAGATATTACATAATCTACATCGGAGATACTCTACTAATAATTTACATGATAACAACATTCACAAAATGCTCATCACCGTATTCCAAGAATTAACACAAAGATTTGAAGATAATTGCAGATCTTCACACTTTGCAGAAATAAGAAATTTATACAATTAATTATATTTTTCAACTTCTTCTCGGAAGTTCTATAAATATATTCCATTAAAATTTCTCTAAATGTTAAAAGGTTTTTTGCTATCCTTTTACCTTAAAATGTCGTAAAATATCTAAATGTAGCTTTCCCGTATACTCTAGTTGATATTTGCTACAATACATTACGTAAAATCTCAAAATTGTGTATATGAATAGTTTTACCTGCTGTGATGACAGTAAATAAATAAAAAAAATAAAATAATACAAAATTTGTTATTTTCAATGTCCTCAGCATTTCAAATAATGGCAATTCACATGAAAAACTAATTTCAAAAAGAGATATCTATTTGTATTAATTGAGTTTCAATTTTTTTGTAAGAGAAAGAATTACATACAGGCGTAGGTAAATGTGATTTTATTTAAAAACTTAACATAAAATTAAACAGCCTAAGCCAATTTAGAAAATATAACCTCGTAATTCCTTTTCCTTTTTGTATATCAACATTGTTTATAGTAACTTGATTATTTAAAACAAATATATTTTCATACTAAAAAATAATATAACTCCATTTGAATAATCTACTCTGAATCAGTTTTAAATATAAATATCTATAATAAAATAAAATAAAATATTTTTACAAAGTTTTCACTTTTTCTTGCTACCTAAACTAAACTTGCGTTAGACGATATAAAATTGTTTTAAGCGCTTAGAAAAGGTTAAGGCAAAAATTTTAGATAAATTGAAAATATATACACCTTCCTGTCTTGTAAAATGGGGTTAGTTAAAAAAAAAAAATCTAAGATGTACATGGCCTGAGTCTGGGATATTACGCACATGCTCGGCAAGCTAACCAGTTCAGAGAGTGCGGGCGGGGAACTTGTTTATTTGTGTGACCTGATACTTTACAATTGAAACGATATCACGTGGCGATTAAGCAACAAATAATGATAAAGTAAACTTATTATGAGATTATATAAAGGCTAGATGTTCTAGCTAGTTTCCAGTGGTTCCAAAATCTCCGGTCTCAGAAGACTATCAGCTGGCAAATATCTGTCATCTGAAGTATAGTTTTTGTATTAAAAGGTTTGCTATTTACGAATATAAATCATTTAGCACCCGAAAAATGCGTAAAAACAGTTAAAAGTTACCACAAAAGTGGTGATTCAAACGTGAACACTTTTCGTGCATTACGGGGTGCTTATAGTCGTCATAACCCATGTACTGTGCAAGAAATTGGCAAGATTATAAAGAAATTTGAAGGGACTGGAAGCTTTACAGATGTAGTCAAGCTTATGCACCATCATAATGTATGCACTGCCAAAAATATCGCTCTTGTTATTGAAAGTGTGGCGAATAATCCAGCCTTCAATTCGGAGCACAATGGCCGCATGATAACTGACTTTTTTAGCACTGCAAGTGAAGATTACAAGCTGGACGGTATGTGGTTTCAGTAAGACGGTGCCACGAGTCACACAACACGACCGATTTTGGGTCGAGAAGTTTTAGGAAGCATAATTTGACATTTTGGCGACGTCACCAAAATCATGCGATTTGATGCCGTTAGACTTTTTTGTGGTGCTACGTCAAAGACCGTGTTTACGCGGATAATCCCCAAATATTGAAGCATTCGAAAGCCAACATTTGCCAAGTTTTCGCCGTGATACCGCCCAAACTGTGCGAACAGGTGGTCAAAAACTGCTTCAAAAGGATCCATTGCTGCAACCAATATGGAGACGGTCATGTAAATGACGTTGTATTTCATAGATAATGGTAAAGTCCAAACATTATAATGACATAAAAGTTTCATCGACATCGTAGATTTATGCGCATTTTATTAACTCTACTTTTAAAACCGGATAATGTATAAACCGGTATATAGGAGAATACGAAATAAAAGAGAATTTACGTTTTTCACTATAAGATTCAACGTTGCTAAAAGGCCTTTCTGCGAGACTCGATAAATTTCCTAGACATTTATGTTTGATCAACGGCAAAAATACAAGATATGGAAAAAAGTGTTTTCGGGTCTGGCATAATACTAGAATTCGAAACACAACATTGGGAAAAAATAACTCTAAAGATTTACTTTAGAAATAGAGATAAGTAGCGTGTCAAATCAAATCTATAATACAATACATAGTTTTCTTCAAAAGTTATTAAATATTTGTAGATTTGAAATTAATTACAGAATATTATTGAGGTTATCGGGCAAGAACCCATGAACATTTCAGGGATTTCAGAAATTGTTGATCTCCTGAAACACTTAGTAAAGATGTAAGCATTTTCTTTCTGATCATGATGTATTGTAAACGAGGGATGCAGCTAATCTTCCATATGATCCTTGATACGACGAGTCCTTTTGCTTGTTGGATGTTAAATTGAGAGGGGGCACCATTGAATCAATCCAACAAAATGGCCTTTGATCTTAAACTTTCTTCTATCACTTTCAAATGGGCCAATAATTCTGACCGAGAAATTAATTCCTCTGCTAGAGAATTTGTATACGTTTTTAATATCTGGGAAACAAATGGTTATCAGCCATTAGTTTTAACGCATTTTTCCCCGAAATTGGCTAACCTCGTTAAGTTTGATGCAGAAAAACGTAGTATTGCCTAAATTTTTTTAAGGTCATCAACATTTAACTGACACCGTTTGACAGTAATTATGACTTTCAAACAAAGAATCTGCAGTCTGGTCGCCTATGACTATACAAAATTACTTATTATCGAAAGACCGATCAAACCTTGGGACAACAGTATGTCCTGTTCATTCAATCAAGTGTTGCAACACCACAGAATCTAATGTAATATAATATCTCTAATGTAATATCCATCTCTATTGATAGCAAACATAAACATATTTGAGTCATAAGGGATTTAATCTTGGAATTAGTACTAAGTACATGAACATTATTTTGTACGCAAGAATGTTACATTACTTCAGATATTCAATGAATTTATCAGATAATTTATAATGTTACAGTTCCCATTCTGTCATGTGGCGAAAATACATTTTTAACTGATTCATTGCATATGCATTTTTGGCTTACAATCCTTGTCGATACTTTACTTTACTTGACTTTATTTACTGGTTTGACATTATTTACAAATTACAATTCGACATTATTACCATTTTGGTTTTTCATAGCATTTACCACCGCCAGATAATATGGACTTATCCATTTTTCGCTTTCAAGTGAAGTTAAATGGAACACACATAGCATGAATGAAAGCCGGCGAGGATGTATTAGACTTCATCATTCTTTACGCAATGCACAATAAGTTTATTCTTCAGATAATCTATTATTCTCTTCACATTTTTGATAATTGCCGGCCTTTCGCATCAAAATTATAATACCAGAACGCGAGCGTGACTGTCTATTGCAGTATCAGGACCACTTTTTCAGTCGCTTGGCTTACCTTTTCGCCTTTATTGAAGAAAAACTGTAAAAAAAACTTATTTTCTCTTTGATGGTTTCTATATTTGACCCGCCCTCACACAATACTGAGTCAAGTGATCATAAAATTTATTAAATATTTTTTCAATACGAAATTTCATATGGCGTAACCAATTTATTGCTTTGAAATTTCTAATTGGAAAAATAGTTGGACCCATTTGGAACTTCTAAATGCCTAATATCTGTAATTGAAACACCAAACCGGTATGTTTTGCACAGTTAATTTTCTTTGACTAAATGTGTGTTTTAAGGAAAGCCATTATTTCACTGCCATAAACATTCGATCCGTCTCTGGAACTAATTTATTTTACTTCATTTGTAATCTAAATTTTTTCAAATGAGTCCAAAAAAGTTGTTCTAATTTTTCAAATCTTACAAGGGCCACATGGCTTTACAACTACGAGTAACATGAGTCATTGTCTTATACGATGCATATTTGAAAAAAACCAACATTCCAAAAATATTTCGCATGAGGGCTAAATAGCAGTTAACTTGACAGACCCTGCCGTCGCTCCTTTCTTGTCAGACAAGTTTTCGAATTATTTTCGGCTCATGGTAGTTTTTGTATTGCTGGGATTTTCAAATTTTTGTATCTTTAGTTTGTTTCTTTCCTAAATCAGTTCCCATGTGCCGCCTGGGATGCAAGTTTTTCTCATTTCATTTTTTTTTATATCCGATTACATTTTTGGCGACATTCGTTAATTTGTCGCAAATACCATTCCAAGATGTTTCGCCTTAGGGTAGCCATTCTTTGATTTCTTCCATTTTTGTTTCTTCTCGCAATTTACTGACATCAAGACGTAGCCATTACAAACTCGTGATCGCTATGAATGGAGAACAATAAAGTCAGAATAAAAAAAATATCTGATAGATTTATTCTTTTATTCAAAATTTATCAATAAATAAACCAAAATTTATCAATGAAAACCAGTAGTGTAAGGACAAAATTCATAATACAGGTAAAAACATGCAGTTTCACTAATTATTCGTATATTCGTAAAATTTTTTTAATTTTTATATTTAGATTTCACAAAAATGTTCTATTATACTACCGTTTAGTTTGAAATAGTAGCTTTAAAATGGATTTTTTATATTCATTCATCATCCCTGGATAAAAATAATAGATTCCACATATATTCGTAAGCAACGCTGTCAGATTTGGCGATTTCAAAGCAAAATTTCAAATTTCAGAATGGCAATTGGCGAGGAACTTGGCGGTTTTTTAAGAACTTGGCGATATTTCAGCGATATTTTTTAAGACTGTTCTCACATCAGTACGGTAGCATTGCGGCAATGGAGTTGATGTGAATCAACTTTTATTCCTCGACCATGAATTTTATTAAGACCAAATTAAGAAATAAAATGCAATACGAACTTCTTAATTCTTTATTGTTAATAATTTCATATACGATATCAATGTAAATAATATATGTTGTAATACATTTACCCCAACAGGAGATATGTTAAATAGATTTAATTCAAAACAAATGTATCCCAGTAAGGATACAAATAACAACAGTGAAGGCGAAGCGGATAATTTCAAAGTTTCAGATTCGGTAATGGATTTATGTAATTAAATAATAGTACATTGGATGATCTCACTTTCTTATATTATCCCTATTTAAATATTTTAATTGAGTACATCTATCTCAAAATTCCAAATGCAAACATTAATTTTTCGTGTTAAAATTTAATTCGTTATCTTTTATCTTTTTGCTAAAGGTTAATCTTAAACAGATATTTTGTTATAAAAGTATTTCACTTTGTTGTATGTATATTTAACCTAGTGTATGAATATGAACTAATACGAATTTGTTTCGTCATTAAAATTGTTAATTATTATAATAATTATCAGCAATTCTAATATAGAACATAAAAAATAAATAAATCAAAGCAACAAACACTATTTGTGATGATACAATAAAAAAAGGTTATATTTTGTAACTAAAATGCCATGACTTCCTGTTTTGGCGATATTTGGGATATTTGAAAAGATATTTGGCGGTGAAGCTAAAATAGAATTTGACAACACTTGTCGTTCTCGTAAGTAATAATTTCAAATTGAATTACACATAAATCATACGTCATAATCGCCGATATTCCATTCATTCCTGCACAAATACTACGTCACACGCGTGCATATGATGACTACGACGTTTAACCAAACTGAATTTCAATTATTATCATATAACATGATATGTTAACAATCATCACGGACAGCGAAAGTGCAAAATTATAATATTGACAAGAGATTATCATGATACGGCAAATAAGGACGTACAATTCTACTATCTCCATTCACATGTTAATGTCAAAACATCAATCACCGACAGGCATTCGATAACAGGTGCAACATAATTTGTGCAACGGAGCGTCACAAAAGCATCACTGTCCATTAGCGAATGTGATTAACAGAAAGAATTAGAACAGTAATCGACAGTTACCTCATGTTTTTTACATTTTGTAAATTCAATCAAAGTATGGCCCAAGGTATCAAAAAAAAAAAATCTTTTTGGTAAGCAGGTGTGAAGATCCTTTGAATAGGAAATGAAGGCATATGATGCAGACTGAAAAAAATGGTTTCAACATTTCAATTAACAAAAAAAAAAAACCCCCGTTGCAAATATTTTTTCTGTTTTGGTTGCAGACACTAAAACAGCTGAAAAACGAACAAAAATTATAGTATTTTTATTACATTAAATATGACAATTCATTATGACAACTGTCATTAAGACGTAATTCTAATTTTTAACCCCATAAAATTTATGCAAAAATTGCTACTTGCTCGTAAATGCCATACCTTTGCTTTTAAACACTAAAACCATATAGTTTTACTTTGCTACTGCTGCTAAGTTTGCAGTTTCTAATTTAATTACAAACACTTTAATTTCACCACAAAGATTTGGTTGAGTAAGACCGAGAAATATAAACTCAGACAATCTATTAAAACAGTGATCAGATATTTTCTTAACTTTCAAGTTAGCTGCTGTTTAGCCCTCTTGAGAAATACTTTTTGATGGTTCGTTTTTTTTCAAATCCGCGTTATGTAAGACGATTTACAATATCATTATTTATAACTTCCATTGACCATGACTCATGCTATCCATGATGGGCCTTGTAAGATTTGCAAAATTAGAACAACCTTTTTGGACTCCTTTGAAAAAGATTAAATGCAAATGGAGTGAAGGAAATTAATTCCAGAAATCGATTAAATATTTATCCATTTCATTGCAAAAGTGAAATTATGGCTTTTCTTAAAATACACATTTAGTCAAAGAAAATTAACTGTGTAAAATATACCGGTTCAGTGTTTCAATCACAGATATTGGGCATTTAGAAGTTCCAAGTAGATCCACCTATTTTTCCAATTAGAAATTTTCAAAGCACCAAATTTTGTCTGATATTGTAAATTTCACATGAGGAATAAAGTAGCTGGGATTCTTCAGCGAAGACTTATATTCAAAATAGTTATAAACAGATATCATGTATTAAAGAAACAGCAAGAGCCGCTCTATAACATAAAGTAAAGTGAAAATAAATCCAACGTTTTTTCCAAGAGAAAGTTTTAGCAATCCATGCGTTGCGTAAGCGTGATCAGGTTACACCATGTTAAATTTTGTATTGAAAAAAAATTTTCAATAAATTTTATGATTACTTGACTCAGTATTGTGTGAGGGCGCGTCAAAAATAGACACCAGCAAATGGGAAATAAGTCATTTTTAGAGTTTTCCTTCAATAAAGGCGGAAACGTAAGCCAAGCGACTAGAAAAGTATTCCTGATACTGCCATAGATAATGGTGCTTAATTCTGGGTTTCCTGATTCCATTCTGGTAATTTTGGTGCGAAAAAAATACACCTCACTCTGGATCGACAATTGTAAAAATATTAAAAAAATAGCTGAAGAATAATTTTTTTGTGCACTGCATAGTGAATGATGAAGTCTAATGCGTAATCGCCAGCTTAAGTGAGTATGATGAAAGGTTTGAAAATAGTTAAAACTTACTACAAAATTAGCAATTCAAACGTGGGCACTTTTCGTGCATTACGGGGTGATTACGGTCGTCATAATCGACGTGCTCTGCAAGGAATTGTCAAAGCTATAAAGACATTTTGAAGCTTTACAGATGTGATCAGGCCTGTGCATCATTGCGATGTACGCACTGCCGAACATATCACTTTTATTAGCGAAAGTGTAGCGGATAATCCAAATTTGTCAATTCTACGGCGTTCTCAGCAATTGAGGCTATCTTGCGGCTTCTTAAGGCGTATTTTGCATTTGAATTTGCACCTCCATTCGTATAGAGTCCAACTCACGCAAGAATTAGAACCGGCTGACTGGCTGCTACAGCTACAGGCCTTTAATGCTGAATTTTTGGACAAAATTGTCTTCAGCGATGAAGTTAATTTCTCACTTGAAGGTAACGTCAACAACAAAATTGTGACACATGGGGCCCGGAGAACTCTAAACTGACTGTGGGAAATCCATTGCATCCATTAAGAGTGACTGCTTGGAGCGCATTATAGCCTAGAGGAGTCGTTGGGCCGTTGGGCAGAGCGCTATAGCTGTCGGTGAAGATTATGAGCTGGACGATATGTGGTTTCAACAAGACGGTGCTAACAACCACACAACGCGACCGATTTGTGTTTTATCGCATGAGAAGTTTCCAGAAATCGTAATTTCTTGTGCTGGCAACGTCAATTGGCCACCAAGATCATGCGATTCAATATCGTTTGACTTACGTTGTGGGGCTACATCAAAGACCGTGTTTACGCGAATAATCTTTAGACGTTGGAGCAAACATTCGTCAAACTATCGCCGAGATTTGGCTTGAAACGTGTAAAAAAGTGGTCGAAAACTATCCAAAGTATCCATTGCTGCAGCCAATCCAGAGGCATCATTTAAATGATATTGTATTTGGGGCAAAGCCCAAGTATTATAGTGAAATAAAAATTTCATCGAAATCATAGCTTTATATGTATTTTATTTAACCTTCTTTTTGAAAGAAAAAAAATCAATAACCCGTATATAATAATCTGCCCGCCTATGGCCTCTTAACTAGGAACTGTATTCTTAACAATTGAACTGCCTGTTGGAAGCAGTCGCCCATAAGCTGCTAGCTTTAGTCAATAGTGGGGAAATTGTGTTCCTTTCGATAATGGTTAGGAGATTCCCATACATCTACCTTACAGTCCAGACGTAGCACCAAGTGATTACCACCTGTTTCTTTCTGTGGCGAATGATTTTGCTGGTGAAAAAGTCGCCTTGAAAGAAGAAGCTTGTGAAAATCGACTGTCCGATTCTTTTCTTTTTTTAGATGTAATGGAATTATATTCAATTATCGATCAAAACGGTGTATATTTGACCTAAATCCAAACACTCTAACTATGCTTAACAAAGCCTTCAATGTAATGAACTACACCTTATCTTATGTGTGTAGAGACAAGAATGAAGGTCGTTGAGTTTTTAAAGAAACGTTTGTTTTTCGATACAACATAATCCCTTTTGCTCCTTGTAAAAGTAACTGTTTTCTGTTTACCATACATTACACAATTCTGTATCTGCTGTTCCAAGCAGGATACTCAAAGATCAAAACAAAAAAAAAAAACAAATTACCGCGCATCTCATGAATGGGACATGGGTGAGCATTCGCATTCTTGCCAATCTGTTAGAAGTCAAAACTATTTTTGAAATCGTGGCAACTGGAGAGCTTATTGAAGGAATGTCAAGTTGTTTTCCAAGATTACTTTTGGTTCCTATTGTAGGGACTCAAACCTCATACCACAATGAAGAAAATATTTTTGTAGTGTTAAAATTGCAAATAACTGGAAAAAAAGTCTCCAAAAATTATAGATTTTCTTTAAACTCTCTCAAAGTTTAATTTGAAAAAATCGGATAACTCCGCGATACAGCGGATAAATAAATGTAAATGTAATAAATAAAACACACATAAAGCTTTGATTCCTTTTATTTCATTATAATGGTTGCAGCAGTGGATCCCTTTGCGGTAGTTTTCAAACACTTTTTCGCACATTTCGGGCGATATCTCGGCGATATCTTGACGAACGTTGGTTGTGAAATGCTTCAACGTTTATGGATTATCCGCGTAAACACGGTCAAATCGCATGATCTTGGTGGAGTTGCGAGAACCCGAAATTACGCGTTCTGGAATCTTCTCTTGCAATAAAGTCAAAATCGGTCATGGTATGTGGCTCTTGGCACCGTTTTGTTGAAACCACATATCGCCAAACCGAAGTCGGTTATCATACGGCCATAGTGCTCTAAATTGAATTCTTTCAGCTTCATTTTCGACAAAATACGACACAATGGCATCCTCATCACCGAACAGTCACTTTTTCCGGATGCAATGGCTTTTCCACAATCATTTCTGGGTTCTCTGAACTCCATATATGACAATTTTACTTGTTGCCGTAATCACCAAGTGAGAAATGAGCTTCATCGCTGAACGAAATTTTGTTCGATTGAAAGTCCACGTTTAAATCAATCACAGAATGCGTAAAAATAGTTGAAACTTACTACAAAAGGTTTTAACTATTTTTACGCATTCTTCAGTTGTTAAACGATTCATATTTGTAAATACCACATATTTCATTAAATAAGTAACAAAGTTAGGACTGGAGCAACAAAAAATGAATTCGAATCTGGTTTTTCTCCATCACATAAGGTTATTGAGATACAAAAAAAAAATGTTTTTATTCGTTTTTGACATAAAGATCATTAGTTTATTTAAAAATTAATGAATTTTCGGAAGTGAATGGTGTTACTTCGTTTGTATTTTGCTGGTTCGGTTTCTTGTATAAGAGACCAGAAGTAGTCTACCAGCAAGCTCTTGTCCCAAAATCCTTCATAATTTCTTTCAATATTCATTAAATCCTAGTGAGCACGCCCCCCTTGATCGTCGCTCGCCGCACCTGGGTTTTGTGGAAAAAATCTAAATGCGAATGAAGAAAATGAATTTTGAGTGACATCCGTGCACATAATTAGTGATCATTTTTTAATAATTCAGCAACATATTTGTATGCAGTTTTCACTCCAGTTGTTACCATGATACACTTGAGAGATTTCCGGATTTTCAAGATTTTCTTTCACCAGTAAATATTGTGAAAAATTTTCATCGTAGCTTCCAGATCTAAGAGCCAACAAATATGTCTTCTTTGATTTTAGCATATGAAATTTTAGGAGAAATCTAACAAATATTTAAATGCTGCACCATCTTTGTCCAGAGCCTTGACAAAGTTCTTAAAAAGGGTAAATTTGATGTACAGTGGCGGAAGAAAAACGTCATTTGGATCAATTAATGGTTTATTTGAAATGTTTTGTTTTGATATAATTTTATTTATTTATTCAGGATTGTAATTTTAAGCCTTACGGCCGATTTGATTAAATTACAACATTACAACGTACCTTCCCAATAATTCAATAAAAAAATGCATTAAATAACTTTAAAATACTAATGTTATAAAAAAGGTTGTGTATCCTAATAGCAAAAAAAAAATATGATTTACAATATGACAGTCTACTTCACTCATTAGCATTTCTCACTTTGTTTGTTTTTCGTCCTAAAATACGGAATTATAACTTTAATTGGGATTTACAGCTACTCCATACTATTCCCGGTGAATACTCAGTTCTTTTTGGTCACTCTATTCTGACGTTATGATGACATGTAGCCCGACTATCCCATAGACAAAGGAAACAATAATATTTTGTGAAACCTCCTTGAATACCAGTCAACAAACCAATTACCTGAAGTAGATTAACTTACACTTATTTACGATCGGCTATACAAAGAAATTTAAATCTCACACCTTAAGGTCACCACAGGTCTTCCATTTATTATCGTTGTATTTAGGTAATGTTAACATTTCAGTCATTGATTAGTAATTTTCCTTTGTATTGATAGGGATGGTTTTATATTCCCATTATGCAGAAGAAGAGCATTCAAACTGTACATAAAGCCATCAATAAATAATTTCCATTCAGTCGTGTCATATGGCTGGTTCATTTTTTGAAATGAACCATCAACATCATTACAGTATAGAATATAGTGTTTCTTTTCAGAAGATACAGCCAACTACAAGCTTCTGCAGCATGCGCGAAGCTACCAATTTTGCGTCTTGCTTCGTTAAATGTAAATTCCGAATTAGATCATTCAGTTCAGCTCGAGTCACTAAATGGCGTCTATCATTAGCCTGATACAAACTAGCACTGCTGGTGAAAGATGTTACGGACCCACTGCTCGTAGCACTGGGAATGACTGGTAATGGATCATTTAGTGAACGTTGAACTGGTTTGGAAACCGATGGGACATTCGCGTAAGTAATATTTTTTCGATTTTTCATATTGAATCCAGTAACTTTTGTTAAACATAAATAATAATCGATTTGGTGGTTACTTGACTCTCTCTAAAGTACTGGAATTGAAAATTCGAAATAGATCTTCTTGCCATTTGACCACTTGTATAAAACAGTTCTGCAACTATTGCAAAACATTGTTGATGTCCACGGTTTGTTCAAGTTTCTGACAGCAAAACCAAAATATTGTAAATATCCATCTTTTAATGATTCTGATATTGCATATCCTTTTTTTTCAACCAGATATTCACCACATACAAAGCAAAAATAGCTTGAATGATTAACACACGATCTGCCTAACATACTCAAACGCTAATATTATGAAGATTTAGAATGAATGTGGAATGTGCATTCTGTCAAATTAATAATTGTAAAATTATAGTGTCAGTATTGACTGTTTTACGGTATTGCCAACATGCGATAAAAAATGAACAAGACGCGATAGCCCAATTTTTATGCCAGATTCGCCAGATTAGCTAAAAAACAAACTTCGTTACTGCATTGAATTTTTTTTCCAAATTTATAGACCAGTGTAACACTGACAGTCTTGCCAGTCCGACGGTTTTAAATGGATAACCCTTTATTTTACTAACTTTGCTCTGTTTAGTTACTCTAGCGATTTTTCTTAATCAGTTTCGTCAATTGGCGATAGAAACTTAGCCTTTTAAATGTGGAATCATTCACTAAAATCTAACGTCATAATTAAACGCTAAAAGCGCTTTAATACCGTTTTGCGTTAGCAGCATATTAAAGGCAACGCATTACTTCAATACTTAAACAAAAGTGTCACCACCTTTGTGCTAACACTAGAGTTGAAACAAAAGTTTAGAATAAAAGCTTTAGATGTAAGAAGAGTAACACAAAATTATGAAACATCTACATATACAAAGTTAAACTACCCAGCAAATGCTGTCAACTGTTAACTTATACTGCTACTTAGCTTTGCGGAAATAAAAATCTGACTTTGTTTTTAACACAAAAACCTGCAAACAAAAGTAAAGGACGATGACGTCGCCAGTCAACAACCTCAGGGAGTTAGCGATGTTGGCAGTGATGATGACAAAGATAATGACACTTAGTGTGGACAGCAATGAAAGCGCAAAAAGTTTTCCGCCAAAAATAATCTTTAACTGAACAGTACTTGATTTTTTTTTTCATTTTCTATGATACAGAAATTTTTCCTTCCTGGTGGTGCCTGTTTGTAGACAAATATTCAATTTTTGAATGTCGTGCTTTCCGTGTGTGCGTATGTGTGTATGTGTAGCTTTCATTATTAAACGAATGCGGAAATTGTTTTTATTACTGGTGTGTGTGTGTGTGTGTGTGTGCTGTATTGGCACCGGGTGAAGCGAAAAGACAAATCACCCCAAATCTCATATTGGTCGAACAATGCGAAGAAATTCATTTTACGCTATCGGTGTGTGCGTTTGACAGTTATTTGCAGGTATTTAATATTAGACAGTGGGAAAAGTTTAAACAAAATAAAAATAAATTCAAATCTGAAGTGTGCCGTTGCAAAATAGTAAAATAAACTGTATGCAGACCGCAGTGAAGGTGTATTCTCTTTCCCCGGGATCGTGGAACATCTCAACGTGTTGTTGTCTGAGATATTTTGCAAGTTCTAACGAAAACATTACAATTAACTATTTTTTGTGATTACGTGTCATCAGTGAAATTAAACAGGGACTACCTTCGTACGATATTGCAATGATCAATTTTCCTTTTTGGTTCTATTAAGAAAGATCAAATAAGTGCGTCTAAATATATATTTGGTGACAACAGATATTCTACAATTGTATTGCGTTGCGAATTTCCTCGAGGGTTGTTGAAAATAAGAATATTTTATATTTTATTTATCAAAAATACTTGAAAATTATCAACTACTTGCATACTAATTTACCAATTTTTCACATAGAGATCAGATTACAGCCTTTTAAAATACTTATAAATATAAATATAAATATGTCTCAGTTATCAAAGACCGTGACTTTTGACTTAAATGCACCACATCTAGAAGTCGTCCGATTTTCCCCACATTTAACGCAAATATATTTAAGATAAAAGTTTATACTGTTAGATATCTCGAATTTCAATGTTTCTATGATGAATTTTCGCTGCGTTTTCTAGGCACCCTTTTATGCATTTCTTAAAATCCGTCCGAACACACTGACCTACCTTTGAACTGGGAATATTATTTCAGGCGTCTTTCATAAAAGTTCTTTTTAGAAAAAATATTTTTCCTAAAAAATTAACAAAAAGAGTTCTACAAATATATTATGGATATCCTTAGGTATTTCCACTTTTCCAACCATGTTTCGTCCTCAGAAATACATATTACCGAGCAAGAATACTCCGCAAATTTACTATGGAAGAGCTGGCAGAAAATGTTCTCGAAGTTGAGAATATTCTGTAAATGCTTTCAGTAAAATTTCTTTCAAAGTGAACAGCATGTCTATCAAAACAAAATAAAATAAATTCAAAAGAAGATTTCGTATAACAGAGTACTCATATGCTATATTTATATTGTTACGTGTACGTTTTGAGTAACTGGCTTATACAACAGCTCTTACACTCCTGGGTTTAAACAAGAGTAGAAAGCAGTTCAAAAGCAATTACTCTGCCATTTTTGCTTTGCTTTTTTTGAAGACAGTTCGGTTTTGATGTGCTGAAGAGTAGAAGCGCAAAATAAGTCAGCGTTCATCAAAGATCAAAAATGTCCTATTTATCCCAATGAAACATAAATAAAAAAAAACTATAATTAAAATATGTTTCGGCCTAAGTTAAAAATACCGTAAAATTAGCAAAGGAAGTGGCAGAAACTACATAAATATTGAAAAAAGAAAAGGAGAATTACATCTACAATTTGGAAAGAAATTGAAAAAAAAAATAATAAAAAATAGGAAGGGAAAATACCATAACTAATGTAAAGTCATTTCCGGCGAATTGATGGTGAAAGTCAATGTCAAAGAGATTGTAATAAAAAAAACCCCTAGAATTGACAAGAAAAAAGAAATAAAGGTAAGTTAAAGGCTAAAGTAAATTCTAAAATAACCGAGAGAAAGATAATTTCTAACAAAAATTATTGAAAACTGGAAAAAGAGAGCAATACGAATATCAAAAATGTAAATGTCAAACTTGCAATGAAGAGGAAAACTTAAAGTGGACCGCAGAAAAATAAAACAAACAACAAAGTGATAAGAGTGAATAGAGCGAAACAAATAAAGACAGAAAAACATGAAAACTGTGTATTTGATCAACTGGCGGAAATACGTAAAGTAAACTGAAGAAATATAAAATGAGCTGAGTACAAAAATGAAGAAAACTGAAAGCAAGATTTAAGATCAAAGCAAAACTGAAAAAAAGAACAAAACGAAAGAAAAAAAATAAACTATAATGATCAAAACAAAAAAAAAGATGAATTATCAAATAAAATAACTTTGTTAAGAATTGTAGGTTATAACTTATAAAAAAGAACAAATAAGTCTGTGTGTAAATACATTAGCAAAACTAACGTTAGAAAATAAATATATACATGTACACTGTATTATAGGTAGATAGCATGTAGGATTTTGAATAAAAAAATAAATAGATTATATTAGTATATAAAAGAAAAAAATCTTCTTGCAGCTACCACTTCCCATCTTCTTTTTATTTCTTTCTTTTTTTATAATTTGTAAACATAGTGCGCAAATAATGGGAGAGTAATTATTTTTTTGGAGTCGATGTAGGGTGTTGTTATTTCAGTGACTTGCTGGATGAATGTTGGAAGAAAGGCATATATAATGAACATAAGACATCGGACAATTTGTACTGATATGGGTGTTGATCGTAACATTAGGCCAGGAGCAGTACATCAGGCTACATGCCGATCAGGATGTAGAAGGAGTGGATGGCAACGACTTTCAGACAGACTAAACGGACGATGTATGTTTGAGAAAATGATTGTATGCTGATAGGTAGTGCAAATGATTTAGTTTGGAGAGTATTTTTGTATTTCATGTATCATCCAACTTAGTTTTTAAACTTGATAAGGAAATTTTTTGTTTATGGTTCTGTGTTTTATGGTGATTAAAACCCACCCAACTGCGGCGAGCTATCGGATTAGGCCACCGTATCAAAACATCATCTCTATAAAATGCACCGCGATTTAGTTAACCTGAACCATAACAACATGTACTTCAGTGGACCAGAAGTACAGTTTCAGAAAAGCCTCAAAACTCTCAAGATATTCGTTGACTATTATGATACAGCAGTTTCCCACTTCCGTGTAGTTTTCGGAATACTATTTCAAAACAAAAGGACGCAAATGACCTTTGACAAATTAATATAAATGACATCCCACCTTATCCGCAATACTCTGCAATATTTTATGCCACGAATTGATTATTGTAACTCAGCAGTTACTCATTTCATTGGAACCTCTCTGCAATATTCTGCGGCATTTTACGTCAAAGAATATGGTGTTACAAATTGACCAATTTAAAATAATTTCTTGTTTTATTTGTATGAAAAAAGATTTGAAAGAACTTATGGAAATTGAAGATAAAGAAGTTTCGCGTTAAACAACAACTAAAGAAATCCTGTGCACAATTAATTTGTTAAATATTTTAACCCGCTAAATAAGCGCTTTAGTGGCCATTTTCAGTAATTCTTAAAAAAGAACAAAAATAACCCTGTAACAATTTAAATATTCTACGAAACAATTCGTGTTAAATTTCACTAAAAATTGTAATCGCTCAGAATCGTTTGATCTTTTACTTTATTTCGCTCAATATTCGACCTGCGGCACATAACAGAAAAAAATTCTAAACCGGTCAACATCTACATAAATAAAAAACTCTTTTTGACCCCATAAGTATGAAGTATGATAGGGATATACCCGAGATAAAAGGGATATCCATAATGCTGGTGATTTATATCGCTTGATGCGAAAAAGGCTAACATATTGAAGGAGATAAGTTAGGCTCCTGTACTCTAAAGACAAAAAATAATTTCAGAAGTTTATAAGTAAATTGAGCTTGTCTTTCTGGTTAGTTAACTGGTTATATGCCTGGAAGATTGGGGAGTTCGATAACTCATGTAAATCAACACCGATTCTAAAGGAAATTTGCCAGTGACAATATTTTTTAAGTGCGGTTTGGTATTAATGAGGTAAAATCGCAAAGATTCTGCTAGTATCTGCCATACAAAATTATAGGTGCAGTAAAAATTTGATGCACTGGATTGCACTGTAATTTGGTGATGGGGTATTATTTTTCATGGATCAATAAAACATGTGATATTGGGTTATCAAATGATTTAACGCGCTTCTTCTTCTTCTTTTTTTCTTCTTCTTCTTCCTAGTCTTCTTCTTCTTCTACTACTACTACCGTCTATATGATATAAGAAATATTATAATTTTTCAAAAGATTCCTCGAAGCTTTGCACGCTGTAACTTTGTTCCACACTCCACTATAGGATAATTGTTAAACGACACACTTATTCCTGTACGTCCAACACAAAATTTGGGATTCTACTATACTTATTATTTCGCATTTCATTTGGAATTGACTCACTCTGACACCGCGAATTGGTCATTAAAATACAAAATATTTATTATTCATTCAAATTTATTGCATCACCTTCGAAATAGGCTCCTTGCACACCAATACACTTATACCAATCATCACAACATTTTTGAAACGCATTTTCAGTCCTCACCACGAGCTCTGCTTTGTGTCTACTATCGATTAAAAATGGGGTGCTTTAAAGTGCTAATTTCAGTTTTGGAAAGAGGAAAATGTCACCCGAAGCCATCTCAGGTGAATATATGGTTGTTGGATAATGTTTCTTAAAATGTTAGAAAGAAACTCATTCATAATGAGAGCTTTGTTAAAAATCGAAAATCTGGCCTTTTTCGACGAATTTACTCTCTGAAGTGACGCATAACACTCGGATACTATTCTCTTTTCTTGAGAATTCCGACTGCACAACATCGCAGTGGTCAAAGAAAACAGTCAACATTACCTTGGCTTTTGATGGACTTTCACGCGATTTTTTCGGTTCCAAATTAATTGAAAAACTCGATTCCAAAGCTTATGGACTAGTGCGCACGTCAAGCTCATAAGCCCCTGTCACGTTGCCGATTATAATGTGCGTTATGAATATGGAACCGGAATTTACCTATTCCAGCATTTCTTCAGCAACATTTACGCGTTTGAATTATTGAAGACAATTTAAGTTTAGTACCAAACAATTGAATAAAATGGCACGGATTGGCAATGGATTGTTTCATGAAACAGAGAAATCTCAGCAAACCTTAAATAAAGATTTTCCGTCACCATTTCCATAACTTTATCGATGTTAACTTCAGTTGAAAGCATTGATGGCCAACCGGAGCAACTCAAATCTTCCATTACATCTAGACCGCTTTTGAAGGCACTGTATCAATTGCATGGAAAATGTTTTTGGTATAATCAACATAACTTAATCCTTTTTTAACATTTTCTGCAACTCGGCGACGAAATTTCAATTCCAATACAAAATTTGCGATATTTTTTATCTTTTTATATATATTTACATATATAAAAATCCACCATCACTGAAAACAAACTAAAGGATAGATTGCGCTCAGGCTCCACGTCAGTATAGAGGACATTTGTGATGATTTAGCGACAAAAAGAAAAATTGACAAACGCTTTAAGCAAGCTTTTAGATAACCAACTCCTGGCTCCTTTTTGAGAGAATATGTGCCTACATTATCGTATCGCGTAATAATATAACAGGTGATACGGACATCGGTACCTCCAAATACTCCCGCCCCCAATATGATTTACCGCCATATAAGTTGCCTGTATACTTAAAATATTGCCCTTTTTATACTAACAAAATCTGTTTTTCGATTCGTTTCAGTATTCATAGACAAAAATTTAGTCAGTATTAAAATTCTACGGAGTATAACGTAAGCTTTGAATTTGGAGTCATTTTGCCGCCTTATAATACAGGGTGTCCGTCGGGGAGGTATACTATTTCTTTTATAATTTTTGGTTAAATGAGGGAGAATATTATTATTTAATGTCGGCAATTATGTATGGAATACAATATCAGACAAATGTCCGCCTCTGTTAGTCTCACAAATGCGAGCACATTTTTCATTACATTCTCACACATTTCACGCGGTATTTCATTAATTTCGACACGAATATTTTGTTTGAGTTGCTCTAGCGCCTCTGGTTAGTTTGCATAAACCTCGCTTTTCAGATATCCCCACAAAAAGAAGTCCGAAGCATTCAAATCAGGCGACCAACAGGCGTGGAGACCAATCAACATCACCATTTCTTGAAATAACTTGTTCTGTAAAGAAGTTTCGCAGTAATTCCATTGTAATCCTGGCTGCGATGTGGCACTGTCTTGTTGATACCAAATTTTAATCAAGCCCAAAGCATGCAGTTATATCGTTAAAATGTTTTCAATTATATCACGATATCGCTCTCCACTGACAGTTATCGTTACGCCGTTTTGAGTTTCAAAGAAATAAGGTCCAATTATGGCTCCTGACCAAATTACACACCAGATTGTTACTTTTAATTGAATCACTGATGAATAATTTGAGGGTTTTTCATTGCCCAGAACCGGCTATTCTGTTTATTCACATATCCATTCAAACGAAAATGTTCCTCGTCACTCATTTTGATTTTTGATGAAAATCGGGGTTGTCATGGGCGAGCTGTAGCATCCTATTGGTATATACACGGCGTCGTAAATGGTCTTGTGGAAGAAGCTCTTATGTTAATTGAATCTTAAACGGAAACAAATGCAAATCCTTGTGCAAAATTGTTACCAAAGTTGTTATTTGAAGACCAAGCCCCTGAGCACGACGTCGAATTGAGGTTTATGGATTGTTTTGAATACTTTCTTCAGCATCAGTAATGTCTTCAGCCGATCCTGCATACGTTGGTGTCCAAGCTTGGCCCTGTCAGCTACAGACCTTCTTTCTTCAAAATCATTCACTATACGATAAATAGTGCGTCTTTTTGGCACGTTGTTTCTCCCAAAAATTTCACGTAGCTTTCTCATCGTCACAGTAATCGATGATTGATTTTGATAAAATGTTTTAACGATTAAAACACGCTGGTTTATCGGATATTTGTCCATAATAAAATTGCCACGTCTACTTCACGACTGCCAAATATGAACTGCCAAGACAAATGTTTACGAAAATGGCGGCAAAACAAAGTAGTGTACCTTCCCGACGGACACCCTGTAGTACCCCACTATATTGAAACTTAAAATGATAGCAGGCTTTAAATATGAAGACGTTATCTGAAACTTTTTTATCATTACTTACAAATTACAAAAAATAGCCTGTCAAATTTAGGCGAAAAATCGCTAGAATGACGCTATTTGGAATTAAATTCATCCGACTGAAGCTTATAAACTGCTTAGTAAATATTTTGCTATTGTGAGAATTATATCACTATTTTATATAAAATCTGGCAAGAAGTCAAGAATTATTTTCAAATACTATTAACAGAATAGAAAATATTACTCCATTAATGATACAGCTGCTATGGCAGCTGGCTATGAAAATTTTGGCCGTCACAATAATAACAATTATGCCGATTTAGAAATGACTACACTTATGAGCGATTTCGCCAGTAGTATGAATAATTTAAGGGTCACAAGTGCAAAACCTAGTTTGGAAAATTTATTACAATCACAAATTTTTACTCACACAACAAAAAGTGTCACGAATTAAATTACTTACAGTTTATTTCCGACCAGCGATGCAGGAACTTCAAAATGAAAAACGCCAAAACTTTAGTGAAAAAAGCTACAAATAATCCAAAAATGCTAACTTTTTATTTAGTTTGAACTGAGGTATATTAACTTTTATTGGTTATAGACTGAAACACAGTTGCGTTACAGCACTTCTCGAAATGTCAGACTATGTGCGAGGTCGGAGGTAGGTAGGTAGAAATGCAGAACTGCACAATCAATTCGGTATAACACAAATGGAATTCTTGGTGGATGCAATATTGAAGACCTGTCAATTAATTACTGTACACGGAACGTAAATCGATTAAAAAAGAGAAATATGGGCTTCTCAAAATCAATTAGATTCAAAGAGGAGAAAGATTGCAATGTAGGAAATCAAAATAGGAGATGACCACATTTTTTTACACGGACGTGATAAAATTCATATTGATTACCTTCCGACAAATTAAACTATCAAGAGTGTTTTCGCTACGTATTGCTTCCCCAACCAACACATTTGCGTTACTCAGCCACGTCAGATATTTCATTCATTTCCAAACCCGAAATGAAGAAATTTGTTGGGATGAAACAAAACCACTATTAGAATTCGACTTTTCGCAGGGACTGAAGATTCGGACAAATAATATTGTTTGGACATCTTGAAAAGTTAGAGAAAACATTAATTAAATATATTTAGGTGAAGATAATTAATGAAGATCAAAATTAATTTCCTAGGGCTGGAAGTGTATAACGCCGAATACGATGTTTTTAAAATTCTCAAAAAAAAATATCTGTATTAGGAATAAATAGACATAACACATCGGTCAGCATAAAAGAAGGAAACCATTTTTTTTCTTTTTTTTTTCGATCGACCAACCAGCTTCTTCTCTAATTCATCAATACTTTCTTTTATAGAAAAATCGGTCAAGAGCCTTGAAATGCTCTTTAGTTTTCGCAACCACGGCATTATTACACAGAAATCTCTCCTCCGGAACATTATTTTAAGATTTCCAGGCAGATAATACCGTTTTGGACCAGATCTGCATACTGTGGAGGATGAAGCAACAATTGGCGCTTTAGTATGGGTAATTATAGCTACATTCGTTTCAAATATTGACCTATGACATGGTGCATTATCGTAATAAAACAGCACCTATTCTCTTAGCGGTTTGAAAAGATTTTTGCTAATTTCCAAAATCGTATCTGTCTTTACATAGGTTTTCACAGATCCTTTCCACCCAGGAGACTGTCGACTCAATTCAAGGATGCTTGTTTGTGTTTGTTTCATCCGTCATCTCATATTCCACATGAAAAGTAGTTTTTGTTGTGTATAAACCGTTCCTAACAGTGCTTCAAATCAGTAATTCGTTATTAACATCTTTGTTCCATTGTTAGCAAACGCGGCACCCATTCGGAAAATATTTTTTCTAATACCGAAGTTTTTATTGTGGTGTAATGAGTGCACGGAAATTTGACATCTTTAAATTATTAGATATGTGTCTCTCGATTATAAACCAAAACAACCTTGCGCCTCATGAATGGGATAGGGGAGGGTATCTTACACACTGTGAGCTTACGCGCATTCTATTTACAGACTTCCTTAATACGACCTACTGCTTTACGAAGATACGACCTTTAGTTTGAGAAGCTCTAACTAGGCTGACAGATTATTCGACTGCTCGAATTGTTCGTCAGGGACACTACGGTATCTGCCGTACAAAGAAGTGTAGGTGGTTGTATCGGGGCTCGGATCCACAATCATACTAGTGATACTCGCGTGTACTAACCATCACGCCACTACCCTTTTGATTATCTACAATAATTTGAAGGCTTCTTGTTGATTTTTGGTAAAATCTCGGCTTTTGGATAACCACCATGTTTAGCGCCATTGGTAGTTGTACATAAATCTTTACAAGCCCCTTGACGAGTTTGACCTTATTCGCATATCGTAAAAAAAAACAAAACTAGTGTAACTTAAAACACTGCAACTCAAACACGTAAAATCGTTATAATATGGTTGCCACTTTCTAAAAGAAATATTGATTGTTTGTTAAATTCCTCTTCTGTGTTAAAGACTCAAAAATTATTCGTCAGTGTTGTCATCGTCCGCTTGTTTTACTGTGGGCTACATATATATATATATATATATATATATATATATATATATATATATATATGTAGTTTACATTCCGTGATACCAAAAATTGCCATACATTTTACAAAAAATGCCAATCGTCTGCCGTATCTGTCTAATACCTCAGGAATTTTTAAACATATTTTGCTTACCCCAGTGACCATTTTCAATACTAAAGCTCCCACCGTCGCGACCAACTTGCATTCACGAAAACATTCCCCTCTCCAACGGCAACAAGGCCAGCAGATATCAAACAAATGCAGATAGAAGACGAACTTTACATGCAATGCAATTATTCATTCCTGCATTGTGAATTCAGGTGAAAGAGAAAAGAGTCATGTCCTATGAATAATAGGGAAACAATTGTCCATTGTTAGGTAAATTTATCCTTTGTCCTCAGAACAGTTACTACCTGTTTCCATATCTTATTCCAAGAAATCAATTTGTTACCTCCTTTGTCATTGTGGGGGATGCTATTGAGGACGCAGTTCTTTTTATTGCTCCCATGTTTTTTTTTTTTTCGTTGTATAAATTCTGCATTTAGTTTGTCTGAAAAAGAATTTAATATACTACAAAGTGCATAAATTATTTGTGAATGTTTTAATAGTTTCTTTCTTTCTCTGAACTACAAAGAACATTTTTAATTCCCTTGTAGTAATACAATGGACTTACTTGCATTACATTAAATGAGAGGAAAAAAACTTAAATTTACTGTGTTCAATAATAATTTATAATTTAACAGGTTATCCATTTCTTGGTTTTAAAAGTAAAGTTGAATAAAATACATACAAAGTTATGATTTCGATGAAACTTTCATGTCATTATAATGCTTGGACCTTACCAATATGTACGAAATACAAATTTCATTTAAATCGCCGCCTATGGCTTGATTGAAGTAGTGGATCCCTTTGAGATAGTTTTCGACCATCTCTTCTCGGCGATAAATCGGTCGTATTCTGTGGCTCGCAGCAATGTCGTGTTGAAACCACATATCATCCAGTTCACAATCTTCAATTTCAGGTCAAAAAAAAATCTGTTGTAATATAGCGCTCTGAATTGAAATTCGAATTATCCGCCACACTTTTACTAACAGCAGCGATATTTTCGGCAGTGCATATACAGCGATGATGCGTAGGCCAGATCACATCTACAACACTATCAGTCTCTTCAAATTGTTTTTATAATCTTGCCAATTGCTTGCATAATCGATGGTCGATTATGATGACCATAATCACGCCGTAACGCACAAAAATAATATAATACTGCAATGCCCACGCTTGATTCAATACTTTTGTAGTAAGTTTTAACTATTTTTTACAAGTTCTTTGTCTGTTAAGCAATACATATTCGTAAATTGCAAACATTTCACTAAATAAATAACACTCCAGATGGCAGATATTTAAGAGCAGGCAGCCTTGCCGGAGCGGCGGTTTTGAAACTACTGAATGGATAACCCTGTATATCCTCGATGGATTTTGCTTTATATTCCTATTCGCACTGATGTTGTTTATGTTACCAAAAGCGGATTCGGGATTATTAAAAATTAGAGGGACGTCTTACGAAAAATTCATTTTGCATTATTTTCAACATTTTTTCTGTTTCACTTAGATCACTGCACCTTTACAAATAAATGCGTACATGAACATTTAATGTGTACTGGGAAAATAATTGTCATCTTAATTTTATTTCTTGTTATAATAATATCTATCTATTCTATTCTATTTCTTAGCCTACTATCTTTTTATTTCCTAATACACATTTTTGAGTAGTTTCGACAAAACAAATATTGATTTTTACAAGAGAGTAAAAAAATCTTTGACATAGTGCACAATTTTTCATGAATTCAAGTATTTAAAAGAGCGTTAATAATTGATATTGATAAACGATGATCTGCAAATAGTTTTTACTTTGAAATTTTATTCTAATTTCAATAGTTTTTAGAAAATGAACGACCAAAAACACCAAAATGAAATTTGAAGAACAAATCATTCTAATGTTACAGAAGCACTTTTCTTAAATAATTTTGTGTGTTTAAAGTCATAATTTTTTCCAGAGCTAAGTTCTTTTATTAAATTAAAACAATATAAATTTTGCATACAAGGGTAAGTGCTCCAACTATTACCAATATCACGCTGTTGTAACATCCAAACGGCTAATTGCAGCACACTCATTTATTGACGAGCGTCAGCCCGTTGTGTAGTTGATAAAACCATAGAAGCATATATATATATGATAAAGGTATCAAAATAGAATACAAACGTTACCCATGTGTTACCAATTGCAAATGCTATAATTTTTTCAATTTTTTAATTTCAAAACTTGAATACACCATAAAAACATTTCAAATTTTAAGAAAATTATGTTATTCTTCAACCACCTTTAGCGCAAATAATATTATCGAGTTTTTCCGGATGGTTTCACATAATACACGTAAGGGACCTGTTGGTATTTTCTCCCATTCTCGGCGAATAACAATTTTTAAAGCGTTGCAAACAATCCATTTGAAAACAATCTATTGGGTTTAAGTTTGGAGAATATGGTGGCCATTTTCGTGAAAAAATGGAGCTGGAAAGCTTTTCTTGTAAACAACATTGGTTTTCACAGCTTTTTTGATGAAATGTCCAATGGTTTCGTTACATGCCAAAGGTAAGGAAGCATCGTTTTAAATATTTTCACGGTATATTTGTTAGTCTATCTTTACACCTAGGTTCGATCAGAATGAGTGGTGAGCGTCTCCTGGAAGTTACCGCGGCCCAAATGATCACCAATGTACTCTAATCATACATGATCGTTTTGTTAGTTTAAATATTGCTGAATGATAAATATTTATTAAATTACACAAGACTGAATTTTCCAGCTAGCCTTTAATATGTAAGTGCCTTACTGTGTTCTTACTAGGTAAACCGGCTTTTATGGAGGTGTTAAATCTTGCTCATTTTGTATTGTGTAGGGCTTCAATCGTAGTTCATTTAATATAAGTCTCATGCTTCGAGCAGAGACATTGAAATTTTGTACACTTCTGTGAGAATTACGTTGAATTTCATTTCGAAGATATTGGTTCTAGCAATGTTGCTATTGATGGATGTCCACTTGCATGGCGTTCATTGATACTGCCGTTATCTTTAAAATGTGTTGTAGTCCGATGCACACGCATTTTGTTCACACGTAAATCTCGCAGTTTACCAATAACTAATTGCCATTTGCCAGACAAATACAAAGCAATAACTCTATTTCTTTCCTATTGTATTCCATTCCAATAACTACCATAGATATGCTTCTGTAGGCTTGCAAACAGCATAACAGAATGACGTTTATCAAACAATGAGTGCGCTGTCATTATCTGTTTGATTGCTAGTGGAAGCATGAAGTTGGTAACACTTCGAGCGCCTACCCCTGCACTTCATTGCGTATAAATACTTTTAATTACTCATTTTAGTTTACTTACTTATTTACTTAAAGCTATTGCTAAGAACTTAAACACAATCTTTTTAATCTGTTTTCCTTAGACTCATTTACATGTGAATTTTCTGCTAACAAAGAAAAAATAATGGCATTGATAACCAGAAAAGGAAACCAGTAGAATTACATATGCTAGTAATTGGAGCATGAATTGTGCTTCCGGTGGATTTGTGTCTTAATTTCCTGAATACGGGCTCAAACTTCTACAACCACATTCACGAAATATTAACTAGGTAACGCCAGCAATATACAAAACAGTCTTTTACTATTGACCAGACGTAAGACGGGAAGGGATGGGAAGGGAAGCAAAAAGAAGGGAAAAGATTTTCAAATACATTAAGGTAATTCTGTTGGATTATCGTTAAGATATTTATTGGCGTATATCTATATATCCAGCAACTAAATGTGAGATGTGGAATATGAGAAATTCAAAAAAACCAAAACTAAGGCATAATATGTGATACTTTTAAGAAAATTCTAAATTGAAACCTTTGCTTAAATTTATTTTATGAAACAAACCTTCCATATCACATTTTCTCTGTACAAAGAATTAACGCACTTCTTTGTAATCTATAAAAACTTTAATGAAATACAACAAAAAGCGAGAAAGTAATTTTTTGCTGCAAAACTATGGATAAGTTATAAAAAGTGTTCATTTTTTAATTAATCTACTACAGCAAAGGAAGTTTAACATGAAATTTATAAATAAATAATAAAAAGTTAACAGCAAACTGCAACCAACTAAGAAACTGTTTGCTATTATACTTCATGAAGTTTTTGATTACTTCAGCTGCTATGGGGTCATCAAATGCTGCGCTTTGCTGTAATGCGTAGACATTTCACAAAGTAGGTGGACACAAAGTTTAATAGATGTCCGGTGAGTAGATTCAAACTGAAGTGAATTTAAAAAGAAAAAATTACATGAAACGAAAAAAATAAACGTTGTATTACCAGCTCTGTAATTAGACCATTTAAAGCCGGAGCCAAAAATCTGCTAAGCTTTCTTTTTTTAATTTAATGTTCGAATAATCGTTTTTAACCACTTTTATACCCGGATCCGGAGTATACACATTTCGTCATTCCTTTTGTAACAACTGCAACTCTTTTCAGATCCATAAAGTTTATACTCGTATATTTCTACGTTGATCTAAGCCTGCCCGTCAGTCCGTATGTCTTTGTGTCTATTGAAAGCACAAAAAATGTATCAACATTCGATTAAGGGCTATGAAATTTGTTGTCTGGTATTCATAGAAGGGTAAATTTGTAATTGGCTAAAATTAGTCTGATGGAAAAAGTCCAAACGTGGGTTTAATTCATTCTTGAAAAATAAATCTTTTTCAGATATTTTTTTTTTCCAAATTAAAGCGTAGTAAAAAGATATCGATTATCTTTCTAGTAGAAGTTTTTGTGTATGTCGGGTTTTATAAGTTCGATCAGATTACGCTACATAGCATTAGGAAGATAAGATTTTGTACTCAAAAAACTACTGAAACAGTTTCGTGATTGCTTGTCTAAGCGCGTGTCTAAAATGAACACGAGCAAGGGGAAAATATGCCACCCAAATGGTTAAAAACACTAATAATGTTTACGGTTCTGAGACTAAAACAGTCAACTACGGGCAATTTTGATTTTGCCGATTCCTTTCAAGTAATTTTGATACACCACGCAACAAAAGACAATTGCCGAAAATGTCAATACAATAATGGAAATCGTCAATCCCAATCACCATTTAAGCACTATTACGATTGCTCAGTGACCAAATATAATTTAAATCATTTAACACATTTAAATAATGGTGTCACACGAGTTAACGCAAAAAAAACATTATGGATCGCATTTCCATCTGCGCATCGCTGCTGAATCTCAAAAAAAAAACCACTCAATTCCGAAGCGATGATGAAAAGTGAATCAACTAGGCCAAGCAAAAACGGACATGGTGGAAAGCGAAGAGACGGTAGCCAACTTTTTTCTGTAGTCAGGACGGAAATGGATAGTCAGGTTTTACTGTGTGTTTGGTGGGATTGCTCTCTTCGATCGCTCTCTTACGAACAAACTCTTAATTCAGACCATTTAACTGTCTGAAAAAAGCAATCGCTCAGAAATAACCAAATTCCGGACGTAGCACAAATGATTACCGCTTATTCCTGTCAATGGCAAATGATTTTGCTATTGAAAAATTCGCCTCAAGAGAAAATTATAAAAATCAACTGTACCAGTTTGTCGCCAAGAGGAAAGAAAATTTGTATAAAAGACGCATTATATAATTACCTTGAAATTTACAACAAATTACTGAATAAAACGGTGCATACTTGACATAAATCGGCTCATTCTTACTATTATGCTAAACAACAATAAACATGCAAAAATAAATCATTTGTTTTTACTACATTTTATGTGATGCAATTTATATCCAATGATATCTGTGTAATCGGTACATGCAAGCAACTAATGATTTTTATCAAACAGAAGATGAAAACATCATTTATTGTGTTATTAAAGAGACGCCGCTACATTCTGTTATGATATTAATTTTTTTTTTTGCAAGCTTGTCATTACCAAGATCTTCACCTGTAAGTGAACTTTCATTATTAAATTGACTGAATATACAAAATGTTTGTTTGTGGTCAGTGTTAGTCCTCTCATGTGAGTTCTTACAAGATAATGCTATAGCATTTTGCCTAATCAGTACCCACGTAGAAACCAAGATGAAAACAACTAACGAAACTAAGTAGCAAAAGCCTGCACGATGTATGCTTTGGTTTCAACTGTATAATTAATCCCACCAATCAGAATTCGATTCAAAGATCTTAGTCTATCACAGAATTCCGTTCCGATCGAAAGTAGAATAAATTCCGTATTTCACTTCTTCAGAAAATGAAAAATATAAAATGTTTCCGAAATGAAATAATTTTTGGTTTCTAAGTAGAATTAATATATTTAGTTAATTTAGCACCAGAAACAAAATAGGTAAAAGTATTTATTATAATTTATTAAAAATATATTTTGAATTAATTCTTTTTAGTAATTATTTTTGTATAAACCTCCAAATTTATACTTACTTTAAGTACATATAATGAATTAATTTAGAATGTAATGAAAATATGAAATTTAAATATTATAAAAGATACTGCTCTTATTTAAGTTATCTAAAACCAATCTAAGTAATTGCTGATAAATATTCCAATGATTATTGTGAATAATTTACTGTAAGCTGAAGAAAATATAAAAAAAAGGAAAATGGAAAATCCAACCTTACCACCAAAGTTGCTGATTCAAAATCAGCCACTTTTGCAGCACAACTCGCACGGTTAGCATCTCAATCTCAGAAAATAAACATATTGACTTAACTCTAATTCATTTGCATTTTTCTATCTCTCCCTCTTTTTATACATTTTATATATATTAAATCTTACATTTAATTGTATAATTTCCCAACTCTGAAAAATTATGCAATTATTCTAAAACCGCTAATTCTTTAGCCCAGAACTTACTGTCTGGCACGTAAGAATTGACCCTCAATTATCCAACTCCAAACCAATCCCATATACAGTCCACTTTCTCTCTACTAAGTTGTATCACAACAACACCGCCAGAGATTAAACGTGGATTAATCTCTTATCATAACCAGTACAATTTTAGTAAAATAAATTCAGTTTTTCCTTAGTGAAACAACTCTCAAAACAAGGTTCCATCATCTACATGTATTATTTCATGTAAATCACTCTTTTCTTCGGACTAATAGAAAGATAAATATGTTTCTGTAATTCAAAGACTGTCATACAGTGAGGGCCAGAAGTGTGGAATGAACTGCTGATGCTAAAAGTATTGGCGAAAAGGGTCTGAGCGAATATTTTTGCTAATCGGATGAAGAGAATCATGAAATTAGATTAATGTTAACTCCGCAATATGAAACAATAATAAAAAAACAGACAAATAACGAAATCAAGGACGTTCACATTTTTCGAGAATTAGCAAAATCGACCAGAATCTAAAGAAAAAAATCAATCGGAATGGTAACAAACGAATTAAAACAAAAAAGCAAATGCGTAGTTGACCTGAGTGGCCTGAGTTGAGGAAGAATATGTAAAATAGAGGAGGAAAAACTTGAAACTATTTCTGGGTGAAAAAGGCCGCGACAATGTATGAAATAAAGCTGAGTGAATACATATTTCAATAAAGTTAAACCCTTGAGTGGACAGAAAATGTGAACTTATGCTGCAGATTGCGAGTGGATATAAATTGTACTGCTCCTGAGTGCATAAAAAGTGTGCATTTATTCTGAGTGAATATTCAGAGTCGCGGCCTATCACTTGAGCAGTACGGTTGATACCTACCTACCTACCTACAATGTCAAAAATAATTTGCTCTGCTTGTTACAAAAGCATTAATAGAAGCAGTGTGATTGTTTACAATATTTGCCAAAAAAAAAATTGCATAAGTTCTGTGCAAATATAGACAATGATAGGGCGATCACTGCCCTTTCTAGCTTTGCCAACATTGTTTACAATTGTGATAATTGTTTAATATCTTCTAGTGATTTGGTGAAGAAAGTTAGCTTGTTGTCTAATCAAATTGATGAAATTAAGTTGATGCTCTCTCAATTCATTCCTGGTAATACTGTAAACAACAATGCTCTCAACCAGTCTCATCGGCGTTCTTCTTTGCATCAAACCGGTTCTGAGTGTGCTCCGCGCTCTATGACTGATACTCTCTCTGCTGTAAAGAGTTTAAATAACATGCCTTTGACTGATGGATCGATTTGTTTTGGTGTTGATGATGTTTCTGCTGCATGTTCTGCTAATAATGGTTCGCTTGCTGCTACTATGAATAATGGCTCGCTTGCTGCTTCTATGAATATTCCTGATGTGGGTGCTGCTGATGCTGTTGTTTTAAATGCAAATAATGATGCGTCATCTTTGCCGAATGATGATGTTTTCGCTGGCGCTGTTGGTGACGTTGCGCTAGCTGCTGGCTCTGCTGCTAACATGAAGTGGACTAACGTAACGAAAAGAAAGCAGAATAAACGACATGTTGTGGTTGGCATGAATGTCAATACAGAGCTGAATGTTGTTACTCAGATGAAATGGGTACATTTATCATCTTTTAAAACAACAGTGACTGCTGATCGTTTGATAGCATATGTGGGTAATCATTTGAAAATTGATAAGGATTCTATTGCTTGCTATCCATTAATTAAAAAAGATATGATTGTTGATCATTTAAAATACGTTAATTTCAAATTAGGAGTGGCTCCTGAGCTATATGATAATTTGTTTAAATCTGAACTGTGGACAGCTAACATTAAGATTCGTCCTTTTAAGTTTTTTCCAAAGAAGAAGCCTCTATCTCACGAAGCTTAGTAATACCATTAAATTCTAATAATTCGCCTTTGAAAATTTATTATCATAACGTGTCTGGTATGAGGACAAAATCTATGCTAATTTTTCCATTTACATCTCAATGTGATTATGATGTCTATGTATTTGTTGAAACTTGGCTTAATTCGGATTTTTTTAATGAAGAATTTTTTGATACAAAAAAATTTAATGTCTTTCGTAAAGATAGAGATTGTGTTTTAAGTGACTGCTTGAGAGGTGGTGGTGTGTTAATTGCTGTGAATAGTGCCTTCGTTTCGAAACAATTTGAATTAAGTGATGGCAACTTATTAATGGATCAACTTTGTGTTGAAATTCAATCTATTCAAGAAAATTTTTTTATTTGTGCCTCTTATATTCCGAGAAATAGTTTGGATAGTTTGTATCAGGCTCACTCAAATAACATTTTGCATATTTCAGACAATTTAAATAGTAATGATAAAATGTGTATCTTAGGTGATTTTAATCTAAATAATATTGTTTGGAATGAGGTTCAAAACACTGATAAATTTCTTCCATGTAATGTTAATAAGTCGTTTGAAATTGAATTTATTGATGCATTACTTAGTATTGGTCTACAACAAATTAATAAAGTGTTTAATAAATTAAGGCGTTTGCTAGACTTAGTTTTTGTTAGCAATGACATGTTGTTTTCGGTAGTTAAATGCAATTTTCCTGTTTCTCCTGAAACGGTTCATCATTCTGCAATTTGTATTAATTTACAATTTTATAATTTTTCGAAGTCTCATATTCCTGTATTAGCTAATGATTATGACTACAATTCCTGTAACTTTGATTCTTTAAATGAACTACTTTCAGATATCAATTGGCCCGATATTTTAGATAGTAATATTGTCGCTATTTGTTATGATGAATTTTTAAAAATGACAAATTTTATAGTCGAGCATAATATATCTCATATTAAGCCAAAGGTTTATAAATTACCTTGGTACACCAAAGGATTGAAAAAATTAAAGAACTTAAGGAATAAATTTTATAGTAAATTTATGATTTCTAATTCTCCGATAGATGAAAAATATTATATTCATTATATGCGTGAATTTAATTGTTTAAATAAATTTTTGTATAATCAGTATAAACTATCGTTTAATGAGTCTTTGAAGGATAATCCAAAACGGTTTTTTTCGTATATAAAGTTAAAAAAAAAAAAACAATTCTTCCATCCCTAAAGGTCTAAAGCATAATAATATTGTTTTAAATTCGGCAGAAGAATCAGTAAACTTATTTAAGAATTTCTTTGAATCAAGTTTTACAAAAGATAATACTGTAAATAATTTTAGTAACTTCGACAATATTGTGTCTTGTGTTGATATTGGGTCTATTGATGTTTCTGATGAGGACATTCTGTCTGCCATTCTTAAGCTCAAAAATTCCTTTAAATCTGATCTGCATGGAATCTCTTCTTTTCTTCTTAAAAAATGTTCAACAGCTTTCTTAGTTCCTTTAAAAATTCTGTTTCAAAAATCACTTGATTCTGGATATTTTATTCATAAATGGAAAACTGCAACAGTCTTTCCAGTTTTTAAGTCGAGAGATAGAACTTTAGTTACTAATTACAGGCCTATTTCTAAGTTGCCTAACATTGCTAAAGTTTTTGAGCATATTATGCATGAAAAATTATATTTTTTAATAAAGAGGCATATTAACCCTAATCAGCACGGGTTTTTTTTTCTGGTCGTTCCACAACTACTAACTTAGCTATTTTTAGTAATTTCTGTTTAAATGAATTTGAAAGTGGTGTTCAAGTAGACACAATATACACGGACTTTTCTAAAGCTTTTGACAGAGTTCGCCATGATATTCTCTTATTTAAGCTTCATAAATTCGGTTTCCACTCCAATGTCTTAAATTGGTTGAAATCGTATTTGGATAATCGGGTATGTACTGTTTGTATTGATGGTTATTATTCTAGTGCTTATTTTCCTACCTCTGGTGTTCCACAAGGTAGTATTCTTGGGCCTTTATTGTTCAATATTTTTGTTAATGATATTGGCATGTGTTTGAAAAATTCGAAATATCTTATGTATGCAGATGATCTAAAGATTTTTAAATCAATCTACACGTTGAATGATGTTACGTTGTTGCAGGAAGATTTAGATAGGATTGTTATTTGGTCTAAAGCTAATGATTTACCATTCAATACTAATAAATGTTTTAAACTGACATTCCATCGCTGTAGAAATACAATTAATTCGTTATATCATATTTATCATGAAATCCTGGAAGAAATTCTTGAATTTTCTGATTTGGGGGTAGTTTTTGACTTCAAATTTACATTCAAAAATCCCCTAGATTACATTATACCAAAAGCTTATGCGATGTTTTATTTTATTCGTAGAAATATGTATAAATTCTCTGATCCTTACACAAAAAAAGTTTTGTTCTCTGCTTTTGTACGTTCCAAACTCGAGTATGCATCGGTTATTTGGAATCCTGTTGCATCAATTCATTCTATGCGGATTGAAAAAGTACAGAAAGTGTTTCTAAGGTATGCCTTGTCGTCACTTAACCTTACTTCTCCTTTACCGTCCTATGAAAGGCGCTGTGCATTCATTTCGTTGCAAACTTTTGGAGGCCAGAAGGAGCATAGCGTCTGCTATGTTTCTTCATGCCGTTGTTTCGGGATATATTGATTGTCCAGATCTACTTGCACTCATACGCTTTAATGCTCCATCTCGCTCTCTCCGTCATATGTATACCTTTAATATTGTTATGTATTCGTCTAATTATATTTGCAATGAGCCCATTAACAGGTCAATGATTTTGTTTAATAGATTCTGCAACAACATTGACCTTTGCCTGCCTCATAATGTCTTTAGGCAATTAGTATGTAATTTATTAAATTAGTTAAGTTATTTACTTTACTTTTGTTAATTAGTTATATAAGATATTTGCTGGTCTGTAAGGATATAATTCCATAGAATAAAATAAACAAATGAAATGAAATGAATAATTCCACAGATCTTGAGTGGATATAACCTTTGATTTGGTCTTCGGTGAACGAACAATTGATCCTGAATGGATAAAAAATAAACCCTGAGTGAACATAAGTACAGAAAACATACATCGTGAGAATTCTGGAAATTCTGAAACTTTTTGAAGAGAGAAAAATAAGGCTAATTTGTGAAAACTGAGTGGTTATATAGACAAAAAGTTTGGACAAATCATTACATTCATTAAAGTTAAATGGTTTTCGTTTCAATAAAAACAGAAAATTCGAGAAGCGTGAGAAATTAGCGAGCTAAAAGTTCCATGAACGGTAAGCTTTTGGTCGTTATATTAAAACATCGACGAGTTGTAGAAACGAGTGATTTTTGAAAGAGCACACGGTTCAAATACGCGAAAACAAAAAAGTGGAAAGAGAAAGCTTTTGTTGGCAAAATTTGGGAGAGAATCAAATAAGTGCTTTATTTCAAAGAGATTGGCCTATTCGACAAAATCAAATAATCAATTTGCGAATAAGGCTGAGCCAGTGCTTTTTAAGACTGAATGTGTTGGAAGCTCTTCTAAAAGTCGTTATTTTAATCAATCTGCGAGTGGAACAATATCACGAGCAGTGGAGAGCATACAAAAGCAACGCCGTAAAAGTGCGAGCAGGATAGCAACAACAAATCGCTTGGCAGAACGAAATTGAGGGGAAATACTTGTGCAACGACGATGTGAGTGTTCGGACAAGCAGTGAATGGAGAATATTGCCTTTGATGATGAGAGAGAACAAAACTGCTGGAAAGTATGAGCCGAGTTGAATGCCAAGTACTAAAGAGGGGAAAAGCTGAGTGTCGAGGAGAATTTGATGAATGAAGCATTCATTATTTTGGTTTTGTATTATTGCATTCAGATAATTATTATTTTTTTTTTTTTTGTTTTTATTTACATGTAATTTGATTTGTTTCGTCTTTGGGTAGATAATCGCTTTCCTTCATTGATTTGGACTCTGTCTTTATAGAAAAAAAGGAAAGCTATTATTTGGTCATTGCTAGATTTAACTTACCGATTAACGATTTACTTTAACGATTTTACTCTTACATGATCTATTTTACGTTAATATTCTAGAAAACTTAAGGCCAAATTTACTTATTTTGAAGAAATAATTTTAGTTTATACATATATATAAATTTCTTATACATATTAATTTTATCGGACGGAATAGAGGAATAAAGAAGATTAATGGAAAATTTTGGTCTTGCTGCGGGCAATTCTGATTCGGAGTATAATGACGTTGGTTCGTGACAAGCAGCCAGCCCTGTTGGCGAGAGATCTTTGTTTACTTTAAGAGATATAGAGGATTCTCTTACAAGTTTTACTGGTACGGACAATGTTGAAATCAACCAATGGAGACTGAGACGTTGGGGTGGAATGAACTGCAGAAGTTCATTTATTGTAAGCAATTGTTGAAGGGTGCTGCGAAAATGTTCGTTCGTAGTCAAAGTGGTTTGAAAATTTTTCGCTTACTTAAGGACGTCTTGAGAAAAGAATTTGGTACCAAGCTATCTTGCATTGAGGTTCACCGTTTATTGAAAGCGCGTAAGAAGAAACAAACTGAAAGCCTCAGAGAGTATCTATATGTTCTTACCGAAATAGGAAAACCAATTGAACTTGATGAGGAGAGTTTGATACAATACTTTATTGAGGGCATTTCGGATACCAGATTCGGTAAAAGCATTTTATCAGGCAGAAAATGTGGAGGATTTGAAGCAAAAATTGAAAATTTATGAGAAAATCAGAGGAACTGGCAATCAGGCACCAACCCCAAAGGTATCTTCTGATTCCGGCAAGAAAGGTAATGAGAAGAGGAATGTGCCAAATCCAAAGAAATGTTATAAATGCGGTGAGGTTGGCCATATAGCGAAAGAGTGTACTTTGAATTCAATCAAATGTTTTAAGTGTGGTGAGACGGGTCATAAGGCAAATGCTTGCAAAATTATTCAACAATAAAGAGTTAAGTCCGAGGGAGGAAATTTGTGCATGGTAACAACTTTCTGGGAAATTGTGGAGAACCTAAAATCGACAAAGTTTAATCGCACCTTCATGGAAATTATGATACGTAATGTGATCGTGTCTGCTATTGTCGATACCGGTAGCGATATCTCGATAACTCGTTACGATATACAGATACCGGAAGCTGGGAAAGATTAAGTTTATTAAACAGGAAAATACTTTTATAACCGCAGGTGATTACACACTTCTTACGATGGGCTGCTTTGAGGAGGATGTTACTATAGATGGTATCAAACTACGAATAAAATGTTATGTAGCCAAACGTTTTGTCTATCCGGCGGCTATAGGTAATGATATTTTACGACAGGTTAATATAGAAAAAAATTTGAATGGCGCCACGTTTATAAAAAGAGAAAGTGATGAAGTGCTGCTTGGTTGTATCTAAAAACAAGTACCGGACCAGAAGAAGTAGTGGACAGATTAGAGCGTCAATCAGCTTTTTTTTGGGAATCCTGAAAGAATTGTTTCCGATCGAGGTACTGCGGTTACTTCCAATTTGTTTAAAGAGTATTGTGAATGTAATAACATACAACATCTGTTGATAGCCACTGGGGTTGATGCCACGGGGAAGGCAACGGTCAGGTAGAACGGACAAACAAGATCATTATATTTTTATTATCTAAATTATGTGCGGAGAAACCAGATTGGTATAGGTATGTGGAAAGGGTGCAGCAGTGTATTAACAATACTCCACCGAGGAGAACAAATGTATCTCCGTTTAGAATATTCACAGGATTGGATATGCTCATTGGCATGCAGGATAATATACGGAAGTTGATAGATGAAATTGCGATTGCGGAAATAGATCAGGAATGTGACGAACTACGTATTGCGGCCCGGGAATATATTGCAAAAATTCAATTGGAAAATAAGAAAGGGTTTGACAGGAAGAGGATAGAAGTAAGAGCTTTTAAGGAGGATGAACTCGTTGCCGTTAAGCGTACTCATTTCGGTCCGGGACTAAAATTAAAACCTAAATATCTCGGTCCTTATAGAGTAGTGAAACGTCTCAAGCATGATGGGTACGAAGTGGAAAAAGTTGGTGTGGGTGAAGGGCCCAGAAAGGTTAACACAGTAGCTGAGTTTATGAAAAAATGGAACACATCATTCGGGTCTAATGATCACGCAGGATGGCCGAATGTAGTAACGGGTGGAAATGACCGATTTACTACAAGTGGCCAAAACCACTAATAAATGCAACCCCATACTGATTCAATTCATAAATGACAGGAGAATTATTAAAGAATAAGGAGCAAGACGAATAAAGAAAATTCTGTTCTAGTTATCTAATAATAATCTAAATGTTGTAAATTACTCATGCAAACCGACAATTTTGTATTTGTCCTAAGGAATTACATTTTTGTTAATGAACTTTCAATGCAAATAATCAAACTTGCTGTTTTTAATAAAGTGAATTCCTACAATAATAATACAATTCCTGTCACGTTTGCAACTTTTTTTTGTTAGGTAATACTGCTTCGAATATGAAAAAATTCTTCGCTCTTTCCTTATTTGTAATAGACGATTGCAAAGCTATTTTCTCTATATCAATTTAAAATTTGTAAAAGTTACGATTTTTATCACCATACTGATAGATTGAAAACAAATTTCATTCATTTGATAAAAAAAAAGTTCCCTCAATCAACTGAGTTCTGCCCAGGGACAGTCACAGAAACAAAATCAAACTCAAATTTATGGAACATAATTCAAAAATATACAAAATGTTGGCTGCTACTGTCCAGCAGCAGAATAAAAATTGTACTGAATTTTGTTTCTGTTTCACGCATCAAAATGGGTTGACATTTGTGAGGAGTGTCCATGATTTTTCTATGTTTAAGTTTTTTTTTTTTTTTTAATATATTTTTACGTATGCTTTAGCATAAAATAGAAAATATATGACGCAAAAAATTGTTTCAAATATTTTAATTTGATTAAAAGAATTATTGAGATTTTGCCACAAATGAAGTTATTTTGAAAAAAAAAACAACTCGACCATCAACGAATCATAAATACACATAACAATTTTTAACCCAAAATGACATTACAAACAATTTTGATATCGATTCTAATTCGATTCCATTGTAATTCAGTTTATGAAACCTTACATTTGTATTCTGTTCGAAAATGTACAAAAAAAAAAGAAAAATTTTCAATATCTGTTCTGAGGCTCTGGTACGGCCAATTCAGAAAGTAAACTATTTTAACCATTTTTATCCTGCGCAGTTTAGCGCCAGTCTCTTTTCTCACTGTTAGGGAACGAAACTACATTAATTTTGCATCAGTTCTGATTCAGGTTAATATATCAAACTGCATAAAATTATATTACATTTTCTTTCATTATGCATTAATAGAAAAACCAAATCAACATAAGCTTAAAATTTCGTTTCAGGTAAACAAAGGATAAATATATGAAATCAATTGTTGCTTCAAAAATGAAACAGAAACAAATTTCTAATGTACTTCAAATAAATTTATAATTTACAGAATCGAAACGTACTGAATTTTTGTGAAGGTCGTTGGCTCTAACAATTTTAACTTCAACTTACTTTTGATAAATACCAATTCAACCACAACCAATTCACAGAAACAAAAAATTTCTTAAGGTCACTGCATCAAAATTTGCAATTGACTTTTTGCAATATAAAACTACCATAAAAGCTCTTCCAAAGGGCTTACAATCAATTGGCACATACATTATTTACCGCATTTGCATAATTTTCAAGAACGCCATCAATTTCGCCTAACCCAATATTCATCTACATACATATGTACATATGTATACGCCTTTTTTTTTTCTTCGTCCTGACATCAAAAACCATTCTCTCATACGACAACGCATCCTTCCACTTGCTTGTTCGTAAGCAAGAGTGACTGATAAAGCAAAAGTAAAACAATTTGTCCAACCTGGACTATTGATATATAATCCTTTATTCTTTTTACTTATCACATATTGTGTCGCATCATACATTCGAAGTGAAGCTCAAACATATGCATACGAATACAAAGTAAATCCATACAAAAATCAGGGCTTTAATGGAAAAATCCATGGCAGAGTAGAAACAGTGTTAACACAGAATTTACAGGGAAAATAAATGGCTGAAGCAACGATTAAAAGCCCAGCCACTCTACATATTCTACATATATATATATTGTAAGCAAAACAAAAATAAAAGAGACTGTTCTCTGCCACAGATACAGTACGTATTCGATTTACAGATTCTGTAGTTTGAAAACGCACAGGAAAGATAGCGCGGCATGACCTACTAAACTGTTTGAAAAGAGGATTTACTGTGAAATTAGTACGCTGACAAAGCCTTCTAAGGCTTCAAATAGATAGACTTGTGGTGAAATATTCAGTTATAAAGAGTTTTATAGAATTGAAAACACATATAAAAAATAAATAAATAAATAAATGTTAAATGCAACACATAAATAAGGCAAATAGATTATTCATTTAGTGGTATTAATACAGCCGGTCTGGCAAGGCTGTAAGCTGTTAAATACCTGTCATGTATTTAGTGAAGTGTTATGTACATATATTTAGTGAGATGTCTGCCATTTACGAATATGAATTATTTAACAATCGAAAAATGCGAATAAAATAGTTAACACTTACAAAAGTGCTGATTAAAACGTAGGCTTCCAATAGAACAGAATTTTCTTCAGCGATGCAGCTCGTTTCTCACTCTGTGGTTACGTCAACAAGCAAAAAAGTCACACATGGGGCTCGCAGAGCCGAAAAGTGATTGTGGAAAAACCATTGCATCCGGAAGAAGTGACTGTTTAGTGCGCATTCTGGTCTGGAGGTGTTACTGGGCCGTATTTTTTTGAAAATGACGCCAGAGGAACCGTTAGCGTCAATTCAGACCGTATGATCGTATAACTGACTTTTTGAACTGGACGATATATAATTTTAAAGATGACGGTGCCACGAACTACACAACATGACTGATTTTGATTCTATTGATGAAAAGTTTTTTTTTTAACTGCTACGTTTTATACGGATAATTCAAAAACGCTGGAGCATTTGAAAACCAACATTCGTTAAGTTATTGCGTGAGATACCGCCCAAAATGTACGAAAAAGTGTTTGAAAACTACGTAAAGAGGATCAACTGGTGCAACCAATTCAGAGACAGTAATTTTCCTACATAATGGCAAGGTCCAAGTATTATAATGAAATAAAAGTTCCATCAAAAATGTCTTTTATTTAGCTTTACTTTTGGAGCAGAAAAATGAATAACTCGCTTTATTCATTCGAATTAGCGTAACGGATGTCCAAGAAAAGTGCAATGATTTGGACGACCGGGGATTTGATCTCCGGCAACCTCTGTCATTGTTATACTCATCACCATACGATTGTGGGTGTATCCATTTTATCACTCCAGTTGTAACACCTAAAATAACTCATCTGAGATAACAAAGAGTATATATATTGGATGGCAGGAAATTATTTTTGATTTTTTCACACAAATGATGCTTTTGTTATTTTTGAAATACTTTAGTAAAGCTGTTGAAATTGTACTTTAAATCATTACGCAGCTGATATTTCAGGATTTAATTTTAGACACGTCACAACATTTTCAGTGATCAGTTAACTGCGTTGTATATATGGAGGCCAAAAGAACAAAGGATATTTGTGACATTTATGGCTCGAATGACTTAACAGAACGTACGTGATAAAATTGGTTCACCAACATCTTTTCCGCGATTTTCACATTCAACGATGATCGACTAAAGCGGTCGGCCAAATGATATGAATGAGTAAGAAATCAAAGCCGTTATCGAGTAGCAACGACATGTTTCTCTTTCTTGAAAATTGCAGGAAAGCTGAAAGTGCTGCAGACGAACAATGAAAACCGTTTGAAACGACTCGAACTAATCAAAGAGTTCGGTATTTGGTTTCCGCACAAGATAAAGGCAGTTCACTTAACAAAGCAAACAAATACAGGGTGGCGCATGAATCGCGTTGCTGTCAATAGTCAACTGCCAAGGGGATCTTTATCTAAATATGTAGGAGCTGGTTTTTTCCCCATAACTATGCCGAAGACGTGTCCGTTTCAACAGCATTTAGTTCCAGCGAGATGGAGCAACTGCACACAAATTAATATCCAGAAACTCTACTTTCTGCTGGCTCCCACGGTCACCTGATCAGATTACACTAAAATTTTCTTATGGAATAAATTTTTTATGCAAGCAATTTAACCGAATTAAAGCAGTATATTAAAACAATAATTCAGACGATCCCGACTTCAGCCCTTCAGGTCGCGATGAATAATTTTTTGATCAGGTGTCGCATATGCGTGAATGAGCATGTTGTCATTTATGGTCTACTATAAAATTATTCTTTCTTTACAATAAAAAAATATATAAAATGCATTGATTAAAAAAGTTTTTTTGAATTTCTTATTGTATTACAATTGGTCCGCCACCCTATACTCGCAATTTATTTCTATTTCTACACTCACTCAACGAGATTTACAGTTTAACAAAGATTTCGAACGTCACAGTTTGACTAACATTACTAGATTTGATGGTTACTCGACTACTCCAAATGTTCGTCAGAGTAACCACCTACTCTCAAATAATAGTAGATGGCTGTATTAGAGATTGAACCTGTGATCACGTGAACTATAATCGCATGGAGTAACCACCGTCGCACCACGGTCAGATGTGAAAAATAGCTTTACAAAAATGCCAACCAAAAGAGATCCTGGCCCAAGCAAGATAAACCCGCTAGACTTCATCAAAGGCTGAATTGCGCCAAGAAATGAAAAAAGGTTAAATTAACTTTGAGCTACAACGTACCAGGCCGTAACGTAACAGAATGTTACAACTCGCCCATGACAACCCCGATTTTCATGGAAAAATCATAATGAGTGACGAGACACATTTTCATTTGAATGGATATGTGAATAAATAGAATAGTCGGTTCTGGACAATGGAAAGCCCTCTGGTGTGCAATTATTGGACCTTACTTCTTTTAAACTGAAAACGGCGTAACGGTAACTGTCAATGGGGAGCGATATTGTGATATGATTGCAAATTGTTTAACGCCACAACTGCATGCTTTGGGCTTGATTAACATGTGGTATCAACAAGACGGTGCCACATCGCATACAGCCAGTATTACAATTGAATAACTGCGAGACATTTTTCCACAACAAGTTATTTCAAGAAATGGTCGTCTGATTTGACTGCTCCGGCCTTGTTTTTGTGGGGATATTTGAAAAGAGAGGTTTATGCAAACGAACCAGAAACGCTTGAGCAACTCAAACAAAATATTCGTGTCGAAATTAATGAAACACCGCGTGAAATGTGTGAGAATGAAATGAGAAATGTGCTCAAAAAGGCTCGCACCTGTGAGGCTAACAGAGGCGGACATTTATCTGATATTGTATTTCATACACAATTACCGAGATTAAATAAAACATTTTGTAACAAGACATATCCCACCATAAAACTCCATTCAAAACAACAGCAACAACCGCACAATATGCCCTGTCATAAAACTCCATTCAAAACAACAATAACACCACAATAAACGCTGCAACGTCATACACAACCGACACTAATGCCCGTTACTTCATCGTCATAATTGGGTATAAATAGAGGGAATAAAGCATAAGCGAGACAGTCGCTAGCAGGCGATCAACCAAGAGGGTCGATCGCTAATCACCGGATAACTCGGGACCCACCAGAAGAAAACTGCCGCCACTAGGAGTAAGTATAGGTATAATCAAAGAAGCAACATTATCACCGGAGGCAGTCGTGATCAAGCAGTCGAAGGAGAAGGTTGTATAAGCACAGAAGCTTCGGCTTACTGTTCCTCAGTGCAAAAGCTTCAGCTTACTGTTCCTCAGCACAGAAGCTTCGGCTTATTGTTCCTCAGCACAGAAGCTTCGGCTTACTGT
>JAHXMU010000072.1:4725993-4839929 GCA_019455685.1 Philornis downsi
TTCTTTTCTTTTCTTTTCTTTTCTTTTCTTTTCTTTTCTTTTCTTTTAATTTTTTTTTTTTTCTTTTTCTTTTTTTTCTTTTCTTTTCTTTTCTTTTCTTTTAATACTTATTTCAATTGTTGGAAAAATACTATATAAAAACATACGAGATATGTTCGAACATAAATGACACTCACTGTGAATTTGTTTATTCATTAGCAAATACAACGGAAACTTGCATGAAAGAGAAACAATATAAGGCAATATTTTAAATTATTAACAAGGACAAAACACACGTCCAGCTTCCTTCGTTTGCATACAAATTCATTGTAAATGAGACGCCTTATAAAATATTGCTAAAATTGTTGTTTGTCAGAGTCCAAGTATATTTTTTTATAGCCAAAGTTGGCTTTAAATTGTCACACAGTTTGCACCAAATTCAAATGCCGCTAAGGGGCTAAAGGTAACAGAAATGTTAACAATCCCATAATCAAATCTTCAATATATTTCGCTTGATATTCCTCAGAATATATTTATTTAATATCGGCAATATAAAATATTAAGTTAAAAAAAAAGTTTTGGGAAGTGACAAATTTTATTTTTAACGTAAGGAAACGATACTGGCTACAAAATTTCTGTATGAAAGAAAACACTTTTATTAAAAAAAATTGTCTTTCCTGACATTTTCTGTATGAAACGTGCCTCCCATACCAATATTCTATACGCAAAGTGACTTCAATCACAATCTTATATATGAAACTTGCTTCCCAGTACGACATTATACATGAAACGTCTACCACGACATTTTTCTATACGAATAATGTCTTTAACATAACAAAAGTGCCTTGAACGAAATTTTTCTATATGGAGGTTGACTTGCACGATATTTCCTACAAAAGAGGTAAATTCCGTGATACCTTTCTATACGAAATGTATCTCCCAAGGCGCTTTTCTACACGAAAAGTATCTCAAATGGCACTTTTCTATACGAAAATTATTTTCAACGATACTTTTCTATACGAAAAGTATTGTCCATAATACTTTCCATGATATTTTCTATACGAAAAGTATCGTCCACGATAATTTTCTATACGAAAATTATCGCCCATGATATTTTTCTATACAAAAAGTATCGTCTTTGACACATTTCCGTCTAAAACCTGTCGTCCATGATACTTTTCTATACGAAAAGTATCGTCCATTATAATTTTCTATACGAAAAGTATTGCCCATGATATTTTTCTATAAGAAAAATGTTGTTCATTATGCTTTCCTACACGAAAAGTATGGTCGATGCTGCTTTTCTATACAAAATGCATCGTCCATGGCACTTTTTTTATACGAAAAGTATCGTCCATGATATTTTCTATACAAAAAGCATCGCCTTTGATACATTTCTATACGAACATTATTGTCTATGATACTTTCTATACGAAACCTATCGTCCATGATAATTTCCTATGCAAAAAAGTATCGCCCATGATACTTTTCTATACAAAATGTATCATCTTTGACACATTTCTATACGAAAAGTAAGGTCCATGATATTTTTCTATACGAAAAGTATCGTCCATGTTGCTTTTCCATATCAAAAGTATCGTCCATGACACCTTGCTGTACGAAAAGTATCGTCAATGATATTCTCTATAGGAAAAGTATCGTCTATGATAATTTTCTATACGAAAAGTATTGACTTTGATAACTTTCTGTGCAAAAATTATCGCCCCTGATACTTTTCTATACAAACAGTATCGATCATGATACATTCCTATACGAAAAGTACCGTTCATGATATTTTCTATACGAAAAGTTTCGTCCATAATAATTTTCTACAGAAAAAGTTTCGTCCATGTAATTTTCTATGCAAAGAGTACCGTACATGATACCTTTCTATACGAAAAGTACCGTCCATGGTACTTTTTTTTACGAAAGGTATTGTCCATTGTAACTTTTTATACGAAAAGTACCGTCCACGGTACTTTTTTATGCGAAAAGTATCGTCCATGATATTTTTCTATGCGAAAAGTATAGTTCATGATAATTTTTTATACGAAAAGTAACGTCCATAACACTTTTCTATGCGAAAAGTATCGTCCGTGGTACTCTTTTTACGAAAAGTATCGTCTATGATACTTTTCTAAATGAAAAGTTTCGATCATGGTACTTTTTTGTTCGAAAAGTAACGCCCATGACTCTTTTTTATACAAAACGTAATGTCCGTGATACTTTTCTATACGAAAAGTATCGTCCGTGGTACCTTTTTTACGAAAAGTATCGTCCATGGTACTGTTTTTTACGAAAAGTACTGTCTATGGTACTTTTTTACCGTCCATAATACTTTTCTATACGAAGAGTGTCGTCCATGGTACTTTTCTATACGAAAAATATCGTCCATGGTACGTTTCTATACGAAAAGCATCGTCCACGATACTTTTCTATACGAAAAGCGTCGTCCATGATATTTTTCTATACGAAAGGTATCGTCCATGGTACTCTTTTTACGAAAAGTAACGTCCATGATACTGTAGTGTATGAGTGTAATTTGTCTAAGTATATACTCTAGAAAGATCATCAAAACCGCGCCTAGAACATTCAAGTATGATATATGTAATCTCTTTCCCTCTTTATCTGTGGGTGTGACTTTTCTAGAATTACGTTTACGACAGTAAGTTGTGTTTGTTCCTCTCGCTACCATTGTGTGGTCTATTGCTATCTCCTTTTCACTTGTTATGTATATAAGAACATTCTAGAATTAAGTCTACGATATACAACACTATTCTGTAAATATCTTTGTTGCACCCATTATGTAAATGTGTGTTCTCTCTGAAATATTGTAGCATTTTCTAGAATAAGTAATTTTAGTATAAACAGAGCAACTTTGTACGTTTTTAGAAATTAATAAAGTTGACGTTGATGTGGAAATACGCTCCACGATATCAAAATACTTTTCTGAACGAAGAGTATCGTCCGTGATACTTTTCTATACGAAAAGCATCGTCCAGGGGACTTTTTTTCGAAAAGTATCGTGCATGGTACTTTTTTATGCGAAAAGTATCGTCCATAAGGCTTTTCTATACGAAGAGTATCGTCTATGATACTCCTCTATACGAAAAGTACCATCCGTGGTACTTTTTTTACGAAAAGTATCGTCCATTCTAATTTTTTATACGAACAGTATCGTCCATGATATTTTTCTATACGAAAAGTATCGTCCATGATACTTTTCTATACGAAAAGTATCGTCCATGATATTCTTCTATACGAAAAGTATCGCCCATGACACTTTTCTATACGAAAAGTATCATCCATGGCACTTTTTTTTACGAAAAGTATCGTCCATAACATTTTTCTATACGAAAAGTATCGTTCATGGTGCTGTTTATACGAAAAGTAACGCCCATGATACTTTCCAATATGAAAAGTATCGCTTATGATACTTTTCTATACGAAAAGTATCGTCAATGGTACTTTTTTACGAAAAGTATCGTCCATTGTAATTTTTTATACGAAAAGTGTCGTCCATGGTACTTTTCTATACGAAAAGTATCGTCCATGGTACTTTTTTATATCAAAAATTTGGTTCATGATACTTCTTTATACGAAAAGTAGCGTCCATGATACTTTTCTATATGAAAAGTATCGCTTATGATACTTTTCTATACGAAAAGTACCGTCCATGAGACGTTTCCATAAGAAAAGTACCATCCATGATACTTTTCTATACGAAAAATACCATCCCGGATAGTTTCCTATACGGAAAGTTTTGTCCATGATACTTTCCTAAACGAAAAGTATCGTCAGTGATATTTTCTATACGAAGAGAGTTGTCCATGATACTTTTCTATAAGAAGAGTGTCGTCAATGATACTGTCTTACACGAAACGTATCGTCCATAATACTTTTTAACCTTCTGTACGAAATATAATGTCCATGATACTTTTTTACACGTAAGTATCGTCCATGATGCTTTATTACTTTCTGTACGAAAAATAACGTGCATGATACTTTTTCATTCGAAAAGTATTGTCCGTGATACTTTTCGATTCGAAAAATATCGTCCATGATACTTTCCTATACGAAAAGTGTCGTCCATGATACTTTTCGTTACGAAAAGTATAGTCCATGATACTTTTCTATGCGAAAAGTGTCGTTCATGGTACTTTTTTTACGAAAAGTGTCGTCCATTGTAGATTTTTGTACGAAAAGTATCGTCTATTATAATTTTCCCTACGAAAAGTATCGTCTTTGATACTTTTCTATACAAAAAGTGTCGATAATGATACTTTAATATACGAAAAGTATCGTTCATGATAGTTTTCTTTACGAAAAGTATGTTTCATGATACTTTTCTACATGCAAAGTGTTGTCCATGATACTTTCTCAAACGAAATGTATCGTCAATGATACTTTTCTATACGAAAAGTACCTTCCATGATACGTTTTTATACGAAAAGTATTGTTCATGGTAACTTTTCTACGAGAAGTAACTTCCGCGGTAACTTTCTGTACGATAATTAACGTCGTTAATACTTTTCTATACGAAACGTGGTGTCAGTGATACGTTTCTGTACGAAAAGTATATTCGATGATACTTTTCCATGCGACAAGTATCGACAGTGGTACTTTTTATACCAAATGTAACATCCATGATAATTTTATATACGAAAAATGACGTCCATGATACTTTTTATACGAAAATTATCGTCCATGATACCTATCTACATGCAATGTGACGTCTATGATACTTTTCTATATAAAAGTAACGTTCATAATACTTTTCTATACGAAAAGTACCGTCCATGATACGTTTCTACAAGAAACGTACCGTCCATGATACTTTCCTATACGAAAAATATCATCCAGGATAGTTTTCTATACGAAAAGTGTTGTCCGTGATACTTTTCTAAACGAAAGGTATCGTCAATGATACTTTTCGATACGAAGAGTGTTGTCCATGATACTTTTCTATATGAAGAGTGTCGTCCGTGATACCTTTCTACATGCAATGTAACGTCCATGATACTTTTCTATATGCAAAGTAACGTCCATAATACTTTTCCATACGAAAAGTACCGTGCATGATACCTTTGTACAAGAAACGTACCGCCCATATACTTTTTTATACGAAAAATATCATCCAGGATATTTTTCTATACGAAAAGTGTTGACCGTTATACTCTCCTAAACGAAATGTATCGTCGATGATACTTTTCTATACGAAGAGTATCGTCCATAATAACTTTCTGTACGAAAAGTTACCTCCATGATACGTTTTTATACGAAAAGTATTGTACATAGTAACTTTTTTACGAGATGTAACTTCCACGATAATACTTTTCTATACGAAAAGTATCTTTGATGGTACTTTTCTATGCGACAGATATCGTCGATGGTACTTTTTTATGCCAAAAGTAATATCCATGATAATTTTATGTACGAAAAATAACGTGCATGATACTTTTTACACGAAAAATATCGTTCATTATACTTTTCTATACGAAAAGTACCGTCCATAATACTTTTCTATACGAAAAGTACCGTCCATGACACGTTTTTACAAGAAACGTATCGTCTATGATACTTTTTTATACGAAAAATATCATCCCGGATAGTTTTCTAAACGAAACGGATCGTCAATGATAGTTTTCGATTCGAAGAGTGTTGTCCATGATATCTTTCTATACGAAGAGTGTCGTCCTTGATATTTTCTATACGAAAAGTATCATTCATGATACTTTTTAACTTTCTGTACGAAAAATAACGTCCATGATACTTTTTTATACGAAAAGTTTCGTCCATTATACTTTTCGATACGAAGAGTATGGTCCATGGTACTTTTTTTTACAAAAAGTATCGTCCATTGTAATTTGTTATACGAAAAGTATCGTCCATCGTACTTTTTTGTACAAAATGTGTCGCCCATGATACTTTTAAGAAAGAGACAGTGCAATGTGAATCCATTTATGACTTGTGGTCTGACCACACCCCAGTAAAGGTAACTCTGGGCAGAAAAATTTTGCCTGCATCAAGAAGTTGTGTACTCCATAATAAACGAACTGACTGGAATCTCTTTCGACATTTGGTAAAAGCAAATGTAAATATACATATTGCTTTAAACTCAGATAACGATATAATAAATGGAGTTGAGCAGTTTAATAATATTATCCAACAAGCAGCTTGGAATTCTACCCCTTTGAATAAAAAAAATATACCCGAACGGAACAAAGTTCCATTGAGTATAAGAGAAAAAGTGGCTGAAAAGAGAAAGGCAAGAAAAAAGTGGCAGAGAACTAGATATCCGCCCGATAAAGCGGTTCTAAATAAGTTAACAAAAGAACTCAAAGAGATCTTAAGTGTAGAGGATAGTAGAAAAACTGATAGAGATCTGGAAAATTTAGATGCAACTGCAGCTACCGACTACTCTCTATATAAAGTAATAAAGCGTACGAACAAGTCCATAAAACACGATCCCCCTATTCGAACCATACAGAATACATGGGCTAAAAGTGATTCTGAAAAAGCTGAAACTTTCGCAAAACATCTGGAGAAAGTGTTCATACCTAATGAACAACATGGTAATGACACTTTTTTAAATGAGCTGCACAACTTTCTAAATGAAGATTACCAGATGGACTTGCCTATTACACAAATTACCACCTGCGAAGTTAAAAATATAATTGCTAATTTAAAAGACCGAAAAGCTCCGGGATACGACTTGGTCACTGCTAAAGTCTTAAAAGAATTGCCTCAGGAAGGCTTACAGCTTCTAACAAGAATATACAATGCAATCATTTTAAAGTTGTACATTCCGCCACAATGGAAAATATCCCAGGTGAAAATGATACGAAAACCTGGAAAACCACCTGAAGAAACCTCTTCTTACAGGCCCATAAGTCTCCTACCTATACCATCAAAAGTCCTCGAAATTTTATTTCTCCGAAGATTAAACCCCATAATAGAGTCAAAAAAACTAATACCTGATCACCAATTTGGTTTTAGACAGGGACATGGGACGATTGAACAGGTTCATAGATTAGTTGAACTGATAAATAAATCTTTCGACACGAAAAAGTATTGCAATGCGGCATTTCTGGACATTTCACAAGCCTTTGATAGGGTATGGCACGAAGGTTTATTATTCAAATTGAGAAAAATGTTACCCACGAATTTCTTCATTTTTCTGAAATCTTATCTATCTGAACGAACTTTTTTTGTTAAGCACGGCGAAGACATGTCGGACATGCTTAAATCGCATGCGGGAGTACCTCAGGGCAGCATTATTGGTCCTACCTTATATCTGATTTTCACTTCGGACCTACCCACAGAAGAAGGGACTCTTATCGGCACGTTTGCAGACGATACAGCTGTTCTTGCCACTGATGTCAACCCGGGTCAAGCATCTAGAAAATTGCAAAATCATCTCGATACCATAACAAAATGGCTGCGGAAATGGAGAATAAAGGCAAACGAAACGAAATCGGTTCAGGTAACGTTTACACTTCGGAGAGGATGTTGCCCTCCCGTGTCTATTAATAATGTTGAAATACCTCAAGCAAATGATGCAAAGTATCTAGGCATTTATTTGGACAGAACACTAACTTGGAGAAAGCATATATTTACGAAAAGACTGGCCTTGGGGCTCAAACTAAGATCCTTAAATTGGCTTTTGAATGAGAAATCCAAATTATCCCTAGATAACAAATTAAAAATATATAAATGTGTCTTAAAACCCATATGGACATATGGAATCCAGTTATGGGGGACTGCAGCAAACTTCAACCTTGAAATATTGCAACGCTTTCAATCCAAAGTACTGCGAAAAATTACTGGTGCACCTAGATACTTCTCAAACAAACAGTTGCATAGAGAATTGAAAACACCCTTCATTAAGGAAGAAGTCCAAAAATACTCCGCTAGATACATTAATCGTATTTAACAACATCCGAATCAGCTGTCGTCCAATCTGATGAACGAAACACCATTATTTACCAGACTAAGGAGGAGAACCACACAGGACCTGGCTACTCAGGACGAATAAAGCAGTAGGGACACTCAAGGAAGTGTTCCCGAATAAAAAAAATAAAATTTTAGTATATAAGTAGTATGTAGGCCAATGTGAATATTAATGAATGTCCAAGGACAGATTTTAATAAATCCAGAAAAAAAACAAAAAAAAAAAAAAAAAAAAAAAAGATACTTTTCTATACGAAAAGTACCGTCCATGGTACTTTTTCTTACGAAAAGTATCGTCCGCTGTAAATTTTTATATGAAAAGTATCAGTGATGGTATTTTTTGATACAAAAAAGTGTCGTCCATGATACTTTTCTATAAGTATCGTCCATGGTACTTTTCTATACGAAAAGTATCATCGACGAAAAGTATCGTCCATTGTAAATTTTTATACGAAAAGTATCACCCATGGTATTTTTTTATACGAAAAGTGAAGTCGATGGTCCTTTTCTATACGAAATGTATCGTCCATGATAATTTTCTATACGAAAAATATCGTTCATGATACTTTTCTATGCAAAAAGTATGGTCCATGATATTTTTCTATACGAAAAGTGTCGTTCATGATACTTTTCTATACTAAAAGTATCGTCCATGATACTTTTCTGTACAAAGAGTATCGTTCATGATACTTTTCTATACGAAAAATATAATCCAGGATAGTTTTCCATACGAAAAGTGTTGTCGGTGATACTTTCCTAAACGAAAAGTATCTTCCATGACACTTTTCTCTATGCAAAGTAACGTCCATAATACTTTTCTATAAAAAATTATCGTCCATGGTAATTTCCTATACGAAGATTATCGTCGATGATACTTTTCTATACTAAAAGTATTGTCCTTGATACTTTTCTGTACGCAAAGTAAAATCCACGATACATTTCTGCACGAAAATTTTCGGCCATGATATTTTTCTGCACGAAAGATATCAGCCATGATGCCTTTGTATACGAAAAATAACGTCCATGACACTTTTCTATACGAAAAGTATGATACTTTTCTATACGAAGGGTATCGTCCATGATACTTTTCTATACGAATAATATCATTCTGGATAGTTTTCTGTACGAAAAGTGTTGTCCATGATACTTTCTGTAATGTACAAAAGCGAATATTTTGTTTCTTTTTTGTAGAATACGTAAACTGGAAAACTTGAAGTTAAATGAACTAATTGATCATTCATACTAATCACTTTCGACATAAACAATATTATTGTAGACTCCCGAGATAAATATTAACAACAAATCATTACATGGGCAAATACTGGCTGTAAATAACGAAAAATCAAAAGCCCCAATATAGCCAGCCGTTAGTTATTAAAAAACGGATTCCTTAGATGGTGTAGGATTCCTTCGCCTCTTAACCCTTACCCTTCCATGATCTTAGGGGCTCCAAATTTGCGAAGATCCCAAAAACTCTGAGATCTACAATGCCTTAGTTATCCACCGTAAGAAGATATAGTTAGAGAGTCATAATTCCAACAAAAATATATTTATTTGATATAAAAACAATGTATTAACATTTCAAGAGGAACTTAATTGAACGTATCCTATGTTTTTAAACTCATAATCAACATTTGAATACGTTGGCAGAACAGCCAAATTGGAAACAAATGCTTACTAAAATTTCTGTTAACTTGAAACAGCATATGTTAATGTTAATGTTAATGTACAGTACATAGCAAAAACAAATGTATACTTCAACAGAATATCTGAATGTTATTAAAATTCATAAGCGGTATTTAAAAGATATTCTGTAAGCTCAAGAGATAGATTGAATATCCTAAATGGTTCTTATCAGCCATTAAAATAATGAGGAAAGATAATACAGGCTAGGTTTGCAAAATAATAGTTTTACTTCATTTAATCTTGAAATAAGATGAAAAAGATATATATGAATATATATATAAAATACGCGATAATAATATTATGCAAAATTTAGCAGATATGGAAAATATAATTGGGTTAAAACTCACCGGCTTTGATGTTGATACAAAATGGTATTCATTTACGTACATTAGTGTAAGTTTATATCAGGAACGTCGAGGCCTCGATGAACGCTGCTAAATTCAAGTAGAAAAGATAAATTTTGCATAGAAATATTTTAAAATATTTAGCTGTTATTTAGTGATGAATATTATGAATGTTATTTAAACTATACATATATTATTAATAATATATCTCTTGTTGAGAGTCGCTGGAGAAATGAAGATCGTCCTAGGATTCTATGGATTTCAGGTCGCTTTAATATCGTTCGGCTAGAGCATTCGTCTTGAAGGTGGCAGTAAGTTAATGAGAGGGTGATGTTCTTTGGCCCAAATAGCAAAAGAATGAAAATCTGGCCGTAATATGTAGTTCAGCGGACCATCAATGGCGTAAATGGAAATATTGTAAGGTAGTGTAAATTACCTTCAAATGAATCACTGGCTGGGCCTGATGAGTAGTCCGGTCGTTTCCACTTTTATGCCACAAGATTTATCGAAAGATTGCAAAAAAAAAAAAAAATGGGTGATATTTAAACCACAACGGTATGAGGCCATCCACTGGAGATAATGGCTGATTGCCACGTTGGTATTACGCCACTGGACCAATATTGAAGCAGTGGTTACGTAATGTACGTCTTCAATTTATTACTGGCTTCATTCCCAGGGCGAAAAAGAGCAATATCCACGGAAATGAGGAAGAGAAATCCGGCTTTCTTGCATATATTCTAGGCCTTGGTATACGATTCCGTCACAAAATTGGATAACCGACAGAGAATTTATTGAATTATAATCTCTTCACGTGGATCAAAAAAATGAAATTAGATGAACTTTCTAATTCAAGTGCACAAATTTGCAGGTTAATTTCCGTCTTTCTTGAAATGGTAATAATAATTTGGCTGGCACGTTATAATAATGTACAACTGTACTTACTTCGAAAAGCCCAAAACTTGTCACTAATCGTTATGATTTTCTTTTTATGGCTTGCGTTCACTTTGACTACCTTATTGCAAAAGAACCAAAAAAAACTATTCTTGACGATCAGAACCTAACATAGAAATGCGACCGTTATTATCTCCATATTCACCACTAATAATTTGAGTTATCTTCAAGAATCTGAAATTGAAACAAGCTCATGCTCTCCTCCTTCTATAAATAGAATTTATCGTAATTTCTCCTTTTTATAATACATCTGCATATATACGAGTACATATACATATATCTATATATACATACGTTCTATAGGTATATATATATGTACATATACCGTTACTTTTGGCATACAAAATTGTAAAATAATAAATTAACTAATAAAAAAGTTCTACCTTGAGTGGGATTCGAACCAGGGCTTGTCCGGTTTGAAGGCGAACACTTACCCGCTAACCTACTTAAAGCTTGGCTTGTCAGGTGGCAAACTCCTCATTCGATTTGTATGAGCAAGTGGATAATCGGCTTCAACTCTCTGTTCCAATTTTATCATATAAATTTATTTCTATTTGAGAAGAGTTTCTCTCATTTCACTTCACTGTAATATGTTGTGACGATTTTATGTAAGCTGAATTCATTCATTACATTTCCTAGAAGAAAAGTAAGTTCCATGATATTTTGTCATACCAAAATTATCGTCTATGGTACTTTTTAACCTCCTGTACGAAAAGTAACTCATGGACGTTACTTTTTTATACGAAAATTGTCGTCGATGATAATTTTCTATTCATATCATCCATGATACTTTTGTATACAAATATTATTGTCCATAAAAAATTTTTATACGAAAAATATCGTCCATTATACTTTTCTGTACGCAATGCATCGTCCACTTTTCTATACTATATACGATAAGTATATACGATAAGTATCTTCCATGATACTCTTCTTTACGAAAAGTATCGTTCATGGTATTTTTTATATGAAAAGTAACGTTCACGAAAACTTGCTGCACGAAAAGTAACGTCCATGATACTTTTCTGTACGAAAAGTATCGTCCATGGTATTTCTCTATACGAAAAGTATAGTTCATTATGTTTCTCTATACGAAATGTACCGTCCATGGTAATTTCCTATTCGAAGATTATCGTCGATGATACTTTTCTATACTAAAAGTGTCGTCCATGATACTTATTTATACGGAAAGTATCGTCCATGGTACATATTTACAAAAGGTATCGTTAATGATGCTTTTCTATACGAAAAGTCGTTCATGAATACTTTTCTATACGAAAGGCATCATCCGTGATACTTTGTTATGCGAAAAGTATCGTGCATGTTATTTTTCTATACGGAAGGTACCGGCATTTATACTTTTCTATATGAAAAGTAACGCCCTTGATACTTTTTTATACGAATAGTATCGGCCATGATACTTTTCTATACGAAAGGTATTGTCTGTGATACTTTTCTATACGAAAAATTTAGCCCGTGATACTTTTCTATACAAAAAGTATCGTCCGTGATACTTTTCTTTACGAAAAGTATCGTCCGTGATACTTTTGTTCACGAAAAGTATTGTCCGTGATTCTTTTTTTTACGAAAGGTATTGTCCAGGATACTTTTCTATTCGAAGATTATCTTCCATGATACTTTTCTATACGAAGAATATCTTCCATGATACCTTCTTACACGAAAAGTTTTTTCCATGACACTTTTCTAATCGAAAATTTCCTTTCACGATGCTTTCCTTATTAAAATTGTGTCCATGAACTTTTTTATACGAGCAGCATTTTTCATAAAACTTTTCTCTACGGAAAGTGCCTTGCATTTCTGTATGAAAAGTGTCCTGCATGACTCTTTTCTATACAATTTTTTAAATTTTTTAATTACAATTTTCTATGTGAAAGATTTTTTTTATATAACACTTTTATATAAAAATCGTTTTCCATGACACTTTTTGTATGATACTATACCAGCTTAGTGTTCACTGGATTCTTTTTTTTTTAACTGTTTTAAATAAAAGTTTTTTTTGGGCGACTTAAATGTCTTTTGGTACAATTATCGTTTTATTATTTTTGTATTTTTTACAATTTTTTTATGTGTTTTCTTTTATTATTTATTTTCACATTCAATATATCACTTCTAGTGTTTTATAGAAATAATTTTATTTTATTTCTAAAACATCACGCACGGGGAATCATCGAACCTGAAACGCAAAACTAGTTGAAAGACGCATGAAAGGGAGTAAAAAAAAATGTAACATATTTTATATATTCATGTGCAAATGTGCAAATTAATTATGTAAGTGCGAACCCACGCAATTATATATGGAAATATTGACGGCCGTTAACATTCGTTAAGTTGGCAGACGGTACAGCACTGTGAAAAAAATTTAATGCTACTTTCAACAATGTCTATGCCTCTTATGAGATTATTCTATGTAAAGAATGTTTTTTTTATTTCATGTTAATTTCATATTATATTAGAAGAGTGTCCTTTATAGCACCTCTATATGAAAAATGTCTTCCGTGGGAAAAATGTATTTTTACACCTCTTTTCTACATGGAAGCCATCAAAAAACTCAAATCACTATTTTGTATTCCAATAAATAGTATTTTTTGTTCGTTTGGAAAGTAACACGTTTTATTTAAGCCATTTATAAAAAAGCTTTTAAAAGAAATGGAATTTAAATGACAGAAACGCTCTTTGACGCATAAGCGACATCTTCATTCATTACCGCCTGGTGGATTCAGTGGCAAATGCGTCATAACCAATAAGAAATAAGCACACAAGCAAAATATGTTGAAGTAAGTTCGGAGACCTTAGTGGCGAACATAATGTGCAAATTCTTGAAATCAGCTTGTTGTAGAATTTTCGATGCAATTCTGTCATGTGTGACCAATTGTGTCATATTGTTAAAACCATACAGAGTTGAAATGAATTCTCTCTCTCGGCGTAGTTCTGGAACGAAAATATAAAAAACTGATGCTTTTGTCAGCTGTTACGTTTCTAGCCAAATTCTTTGCCCGAAACCCGTCTTACTCGTACGTATAAAAAAGTATAAAAAGTTCTACCATTTTAGAAAGAATTGGTAAATTTAAATTTTCAAACTTTACCCTTTACCAACACCATTTTATATGCTATTACTTCAGTAGTTATTTCTCCCATTTAAAGTTCGCTACGACGGTTCGCCACTGTGAAAGGATAACAGACAAAACTATTGAACTAATAAGAATAAGTAGCACCCCAAAATATGCATTCCATCTACTTTATTCAGGCAAATAATTTATTATTGTCTCAGGAAATCTCAGAAAGAGTTTTAAATATAAACAAACACAAAAAGGATTTTCCATGTGGTAAGAATGACTTATTTTCCGAGAAAACAATACAAACATACAACTGCAAAAACAAAACTCATTCAAAAGTTTTGTGAGCAAAACTAAACCAAATAATCTTCGAACAAAGGAAGAAAATAGAAAAAAATGAAATATCAAACAAAACTCTCAGCAATTGTAATTCAATATCAGCATTGCGAATAAAATCCAACTAGTTGAGTAGTATTAAATTTCAACTAATGCCAAAACTTCTCTTGTATCAGTATGATGCTGTTGGCTATTACGAATCTAACACATGTTCAAATGCTTTGTTTTTGCATTCACAGTTTGATAATGCTAAAATTAAATTAGATATCCATAATAAGTCTTCAGAATGTCTCAGTTATTCTTGGGCATTTATTATTCCTCACAAATACAAAAACATATAGAGTTGTTAGGCCATCACCTACAACAAAACGAATGACAAATGGTTGTCATAACAATAAACACTCTGGAAGCTGGTCCAAAGTGCTTCATGAATATTTTAGGATATCCTGAGTTAAAAAGATGTTTTTATACTGTAGCTCACGTACACTCTGGAACAACAATATGAAACAAAAACAAAACTAAGAGAGACTGGAAATGAGTGGTGAACCTTAATATTAAAATTATCCGCACAGGTGCTAAATTTAAAGATCTAAAATTGTTGAATTTTTTGCGGAAATTAAAACATTTAAGAGAAAAAATTACATTACAGTACCTATTTTATGGTCCGAAAACAGATGTGAACATCACAGAACAAATTGATGCAAACATTGTCCTAAAGTGGTTCAAAGAACAAAACTAAAAGTTTTATTGTAAGGTCTTAAAGGCAGCTTGTTAGCTTCTGTGTCATAAAAGGAAGCGTGCTAAGAATATTGCAACATTTAGAAATAATTGGGGGAATAAAGTAAACCATATTTTAGCATAATTTCCGACCGGGGTACTTATCTAATATTGTTAATAATAAATTGATTAAATATATTTTTTGCTTTATTTATCAAACACACAAAAAGTACTACTAAGATTTTATATTTTCTGGCGAATAGAAATACGAAATACGACATTAGCAAATAGTTGACTACAAAAATTGATCATTAATACTTACGCCTCAGAAGTACTGGGTTATACATTTTACGGTTTCAAATGTAAGATTAAATAAAACTTACATAAAGCTATGATTTCGATGAAACTTGTTTCATTACAATGCTTGGACCTTGCCATTATGTACGAGATACAATGTCATTTAAATGATAGCCCTCTGGATTGGTTGTCGCAGTGAACTCCTTTGAGGTAGTTTTCGACCACTTTTTTGCACTTTTTGGGGAGGGACGTTTGGGGATTTTGCGCGTAAACACGGTTTTTGACGTAGCTCCGCAAAAAAAGTCTAACGATGTTAATTCGCATGATCGTGGTGGCCAATTGACGTCGCCAAAACGTGAAATTACGCTATCTGCAAACTTCTCATGCAAAAATCCAAAATCGGTCGTGTTTTGTGGCTCGTGGCATCGCCTTGTTGAAACCATATATAAACTTCAATTGCAGGCCAAAACAAGTCAGTTATTATATGGCCATAACGCTCTAAATTGACGGTAATAGTTGATCTAGCGTCATTTTTGAAAAAAGACGGCCCAATGACTCCTCCAGACCATAATGCGCACCAAACAGTCACTTTTGCAATGGCTTTCACACAGTCACTTTTGGGTTCTCTGAGCTCATTTGCGACAGTGTTGACGTATTCTTCAAGTGAGTAATGGGCTTCATCGCTGACGAAATTTTATTCGATTGAAATCCCACGTTTGAATCACCACTTCTGTAAAAAGGTTTAGCTATTTTTGCGCGTTCTTCGACTGATAAGCGATCCATATTCGTAAATTGCAAATCTTTCGCTAAATAAATAACACTTCAGATGGAAGGTATTTAACAGCTGGCTGCCTTTCCATACCAACAGTTTTGAAACCACTAAATGAATAACCGTATATAAGTTACAGTATTAAGAAGTTCATTATTTTTCCAATTGATAGCTTCAGTAATCGTCTGTAGCTCGCATTGTACAAGAGCGATCGAGTTATGCTATTTGGCATTAGAAAAATAAGATTTCGAATTCAAACAACTCATTAGACAGATTTCTTATTACCTGACTCTGTACTGTTTGAGTGCCCATCAATGTTGAACTCTACAAAAGAAAAATACGCCATACTTTACAGTTTTTCTTTGATAAAAGTCGTCAATCGTCAACGAAGCATCTGAAGATGTAAAAAGTGTTTATGGTCCTGATACTATAACAGGCAATTGTGCGCAATATTGGTTTTGTCGATTCCTTTCCGGTAATTTTGATGTCAAAGAAGCTCCACGATTTGGAATGCAAATAGTCGGAAATTTCGATTATGAAAATCATCAAGGCCGACCGTCATGCAACCACTGTTTCGATTGTCCTGAAGCTATATAAAGCACAAAAATTCATTTTAAATCACTTCAATAAAACTGTATTCAAAAAGAAACTCGACGTACACCACCTGCTGCCACACGAATTAACACAAAAAACTCAAGGATCGAATCTCCATCTGCAAATCGCTGCTGAGTCACAACATATTCGACCTATTTCTGAAAGGGATGTTGACTTATTGAAGAAAAGCGGGCCACTCATGTTGACGTACATGAAGCGAAAACGGTCGTGTTGAAATCAAATTAAGCCAGCGCAAATTATAATCAAAACAAAGTTGACGGTCAGTAAGTTTTGCTGTGTGTTTGGTAACAATGGCAGAGAATCATTTACTCTGAGCTCCTCTATGGTCAAGCTCTTTGTTCAAATCTGTACTGTCAAAAATTAGACCTCTTAAAGAAAGCATTCTCGCAGAACTGTCCATCTTTGGCCAATAGGAGAGAAATAGTGTTCCATTAGGACAACTCCAGGCTACACAAGTCGATACTCATTCGGAATAACCTTCGGGAGATTTGTGCCGTGGCACCTTTGGCGATATGAACGCCATCTGGAGCCAGGTAGAGTAGCCTAATTCAGTGGTTGAGTGATAAGAAAACAAACACCAATGTATGTTTACGGGAACATAGAAAGAGAAGAGAAAAAGAAATAGAAATGAAAGAAAACAGGAGTTGAGTGGAGATTGCGAAGGTGACGAGATACCAAAAAGGAAAATGCTTTTTTTTGGAGCGAGAAAGCGATCGGCATCGGACGGAGGTCCCCATGTTCGGTTAAAGATATTAGATATATAGAAGAACAGTGCGCCGTTATTGATCTCAAACCGGGATTTTTTTTTTAAACTTTTGGGAAATCTATCGTGAAAAAAAAAAAAAAAAAAAGGAAAAAGTTATTGAATTTTTTTTTTTGATAAGATGGAGGATTGAATAAGGTAATGCGGTAGTGGGGTTCTGGACAAAAGTGAGTATAAAGCGACTATGGGACCTCTAAATAGAAACACTATAGATGGTCATGGTGGAATCACCCAGATTCCAAGAGGGAGGGAAAATTTCCTTGGCAGTCCATCGGCCAAGGTACCGGTGTGAATGTATGATGGTGATAATGTGAGTATGTTCGTCCCTTTTTTGTCTTAGTCGATTGTTCGATTTTTCTTTTCTCGTTCTTGCTTCGGGTCCCCTTAATATATTTTTTTTTTTTTTTGACATAAAAGCTGGTATAATTTTGATTTATGTTTTTTTTGTCGCTATCCCAACGCCAGAAAGTTGGAAAAGAACCACCCCGTCCGGCGAGCTCTATCCGCGCAAAACGCCAGCATACCAGCAGATCCAACAATCTGGCAATATTTCGGAACTCGTGAAAAATTTTAATTTTTCAGACAGGTGATAGCACAGATTGATGGGGAAGTTCCTATGCAACTACTCGAAATGTCCGTCTGACGCATCGAGGTGACCGTCGCTCAAGCAACGATAGGTGGCTGTATGTGGTATAGAACCTGCGATCATACGAACAATAGTCGCGTGTTCTAAACATCGCGACATGGTCAGCCACAAATGGCTAAATTAAAAAAGTGGTGAATCCTATATTGGGATATGGCTTCAGAAAGTCAGTTTATATTGTGTATTGCCTATCTTCATGATGAAAACCGATAATTTTAAAGCAATTCTTAGAAAAATATATATTTGATAAATGTAAAATAAATATCCTGAAATGACATGAAGTGATTAGAAAATTAATATTTACGCCCCCATAAAAAAATTGATTTGTTCTTTTAAACACGCACTTCTGCCATCTGTATTCACTACAAACTCCAGCTTTAAATTGAATTTTTTGTCCAATTTTGAAAAATATTGTTTATCGTTTTGTTCTAACAATGGATCAAATAGGACAGTAAGTAATTTTAATTTTTGTGTACATTAATTAATCTTTTGCTTATTTCATTTTCATCAATATAAATTTTGAAAACCATTTGCCGGGCTTTTATGTACCAATAGCCTATTTTAATATCCTGTATGTCTCATTAGAGAAAACATTTCTTTCGCAGTTACTCAAATATAATAAATTGTGATGATTTCTATCACATTTTTCCTGTTTATTTTAGTGGAAATATATCAAACTTATTTTTAAATAATACCTGCCACCTAAAGGTCTTAAACAGAAAATAGCTGAAAGTCATGTGATATCTACGTTCGCTACTTATACTCTTGGACGAACTTATACACATATCCCCACTATAAACGTTATAAATTTTGCAACTGGCCATGTCAACAATCCCCGTTGTTCGCTTTCTTTCTTTGCGTATGAAAACTCGTTTAAAATTTTAAAGCATTCCTTTGCTAGCGCCCATAACTTCAGGCAAAATAGGATTACGTTTGCTTTCTTTTAGTGTCAACAAACATTTCATACTTGAGGTCAACACATGAAATTCTTTCTTTTAGATGAATAAAAGTTCCATCATAAAATTGACCAAGATTAATTTTACGTTGTTTACTATAATTTCCGCACAAAGGATTTACCTCTATTTGGTTGTAGAATATTGCACCCAAACTAGGTGGGGCGTGAAAGGCCAAATATTTAATAGAGAACAACATTGACTTTAATACAAAAACCCCAACACGCATCCAATCTGATACTTTCACATTCTTGTACTGTGAGCGTCAAAAGAAAGTTGTCTTAATTTAGAATTGGATAAGGAATCGAACATTATGAAGGAAAGCATACCTATCTAGATAGCCAAATCGATTCTGATTTCAATGACGAAACGCTATAAGTCAACAATGCAGTCAGTAATAACAAGTGCTGTGAGAAAACGGAAATAGTTGTGGAAAGATCGGAATAGAGGGAATATAGAAAGGTATAAGGATAGAGGTAGAACTCGAAAATTTTTTGGAAAGTTAAAATGTAAAGGTTATGATATCAGACAGCCAGATTATGGAGGTTGTGGAGAGAGTTCCTTCTGCAGAGTGTTCCGTATGAAGAAATAATGACAATTATAGGCAATGACTTAGGTTGCCCACAGTAAAGCCGAAAAGAATATCTGAATGGCAGTGGTGGAAACTTCATACAGCATATGTTTTAAATTTCAGGGCGCCACGTTGTTTAGTATTTGTAAACGTGGACAAAATTGATCACCGTTGTATAATTCAATATTTTTATTTGAAACGTCTCAGTCAAACCAATATTAAAACCGCCAAGAGCTAGATTCTATTCTGGGGGAGTCTGCCCCCTCGTTTACGATTGTAAGATATTGTCGAATAAAACTTGCGATGGCCAAAATTATTGAATTAAAGTTCAAATTGCTTCATATCGCACTTCGAATCGAACTAAAAGGAGATTATATTAGAAAATAAAGAACATTTGTCCCAACTTTGCTTTGAGACCGCCTTTGTAAAGACGAGCATGCTTCAGCTTCTAAACATGATTTGGCTCAATAACTGCACAACTATGGTAAAAAAGGAGTGAAGCTTTTACGACTTTACATACTGACACTAAATGAAAGAAAGTTTTAGTGCGACCTGTTTAACGACCTTTTCTTTTAATGGTAGACACAGCAAACACGACTGGTACCATCTTCAATAAAAGACAAATTTAGCTTGAATATGAAGATGATATGGATACCATCGGCCAAAAATTTCGTGTGTTGCTGCAGGGATTTCAAGCTACGGGAATGAGTCAGCAAAAGTAAATCTGGCGATAATTAGGACAAAAACCAGTTATTTGTTTTAACAAACAAAGACTGCACTAAACGCGGTTGGCAGCACTTTCACTAAAACCCACATGCAAATGATATAGACGTTACTGCCCGAAAATTAAAACATGTTGTTGTTAAAATTACTAAGTTATTTGCAACAAAGTTTTTCACTTAGACACAAGGAATCTGCTCATTTAACGCTGCATGAAAGTTGACATATGTTGATATATATCTATGGTTCCCGTCATCATTAAGGTGCAGTGTCGGTGTCGTATGAATCATGAGCTTCATGAGCTCTGTTATATCAGCAACGTGATTTAGTGTATTAAAATACAGTAATTGCATCGGCAGAGTTATGTTGCGCTTTGAGTTATGGGCGGCCTAAAAGACAAAAACCAGAACTACATTGAAAGAACAAAGTTTGTGCCAAAATTGCCAAATGTTTGTGCGAAAAATTGGAGAAGGAATGAAGAAAACTTAAGAGTTTAGAGCTCATAACAACCTTGACACATAACTTATAAAAATTCTAATCCGGCAGCCACCTGTACACAAACAAATAAACTCTTTTTTGACCCGATGAATATGAGGTATTTTCTGATAGGGATGTATCCGAGATGATAGGGATATCAATAATGCTAGGGATACATGTCATTTGATGCAAAAAAAAGCTAACATATTGAAAGTGATAAATTAGATCCCTGATTTCTGATTAATTTCAAAAGTTTATAAGTCTAAAGGATATTGTAACTTTTGATATGATTCCAAGAATCCACTGAAACCTCGAACGCTGTAATTTTTTCCTACACTCCAGTATAGGAAAATTGTAAAACGAGTTAACTAAACTTATTCCTATATTTGCAATACAAAATGTGGGATTCAACAATATCTATTGTTTCGCATATTATATGGATCTGATACGCTCGCGGTATCAGAATTGGTCAAAAAAAATAAATAAAAAAATAAAAAATATTCATTATTCATTCAGATTTATTGTAGCACCTTTGAAATAAGCTCCTTGCAAAACAATACAGTTATGGCAATCATTTAAACATATTTCAAACGCATTTTGAATCCTCACTACAAGTTCTGCTTTGTGATGAAGAGGAAAATGTCACCCGGACCCATCTTAGATGAATATGACGGTTGTTAGATGATGCTCCTTAAAATGTTAGTTAGAAACTCATTTATAATGGTAGCTTTGTCAAAAATCGATGATCTTTTCCACGAATTGCTTTTTTCGACGAATTTACTCCCTGAAATGACGCATAATGCTCGGATAACATTCTTCATTCAAGAATTCTGATTGCATCACACCGCGACGGTCAAAGGAAATAGTCAACATTACCTTGGCTGTTGATGAACTTTGACACGATAATTTCGTTTTCAAATTAGGTAAAATTCGTCATTCTAAAGCTTTTTAATAGGTTTGCATGTCATGCTCATAAACCCCTGTCACGTTACCAATTATAATGTGATTTATGAGTGCGGGACCGCAACATAATTGTTCTAGCACGTCTTCAGCAACATTTATGCGTTTGAATTATTGAAGAAAATGTAAGTTATGTTCAGGTTGGAACTAATCGAGTGGCAACGCTTCGTATAGAGTCGTATAGAGTGGCACGGATTGATTCAGAAATCTTCGGGGCCATCTTCTTCAACCTAAACTAAGATTTTCCGTCACCATTTCCTTAGCTTTATTGATGTTAACTTCAGTTACATCTAGTCCGCTTTTGAATGCACTGTACCAGTCATATGGAAAATGTTTTTGATAAAGGCGATATATCTTAACCCTTACCTTAACCAATACAAAACGTAAGATAATTTTTTTATATACTTTTATACATAAAAATCGCAAAATAAACTTAAGATAAACTACACACAGGCTCTGCGTCAGCATGCCGGCTTAGCGACAAAAAAAATGTCAAACGCCTTAAACGAGCTTTTTGATAAACAATTCCTGCCACTTTTTGAGAGAATGAGTGCCCACATTATCGTACTATTGTATCGTTTTATGCTGAATCACCTAATAATATTACAGGTGATACAGAGGTGAGTATTTAAATACACTACCGCCCCCTATATGAATTACCGCCATATGAGTTACCTGTAACCTTAGAATATTGGCGCTTTTATCATAAAAAAATATCTTTTTTGGCTTAATTTCAGAATTTATAAACCAAAATTTGCTCGCTGTTAAAATGCTTTGGAATTCGAAGTCATTTTGCCCCCTTCTTACAGTACTCTGCCTATCTTTAACATTCTTACAATAAAGTGAACTAAGAGAAAATTAGTTATTTAATATTTTAGATCATTTTTTTACCTCAAAGTAAAAATTACAAAAATATCCTGTTAAATTCAGGTGAAAAATTACTGGGGTGAAGTTATTTTGAATTACATTAATTTGACTGAAGCTTAAGAACTGCTTAGTAAAAATATTGCTATTGTAAGAATTATATTATTATTTTGTATAAAATCTGGCAGGAAGTCAAGGATAATTTTCAAATACTACTAACCATAATAGAAAATATTATTCCTTTAATGATAAAAAAGCTACTCTAGCTGACCGGAAAAATAACAACATTTATGTCGGTGTAAAAGTGATTTCAGCCGCAATATGTATAATCCAAGGGTCGCAAGTGTAAAAGCTAGTTAGGAAAAATGAAGACAATCACACATTTTTGCTCACACAACAAAAAGTGTCACCAATCAAATTAGTTATAGTTTATTTCCAACCACCCTTGCCGGAAATTGAAAATGAATGAAACCAAAACTTTAGCGAAGAAAGCTCAACAAATCCAAAAAATCTAAATTTTTTTTGATATAAAAATCTATTTACAGTTGAACTTCTATAACTCGAACTTCTATAAGTTAAAATCTTATTTAAGTCGAAGCAAATCTAGTGTCAAGAGCGCTTATGTGGTGAATTCCCTTTAGTTTTGCTTCCATAACTCGAACTTTCATAACTTGAATTTCTTCATAACTTAAATAAAAATGATGGCACAAGCTTCTGTATGTCGAATTTTTCTCGAAAATTCGCTTCCCTAGAAACATTGTGATAATTGTCCGGCCCATCCAAAACACTTACAGAGTAAATTAAAATCCATCGAATTAATATTTTTTCCACCAAACGTGACTTCGAAATTACAACCGCTTGATCAGGGAGTAATACAATGTCTAAAGAATCATTATCGAAACAAAATCTTGAAAGATGCTATAAAGCGTATAGAAGAAAATACCAAACGCAATATAACATTACTGGATTGTATTCGTCATATAGCTTGGCATGGGACATAGATGTATCTAGTCGAACAATAACAAATTGCTCAAAAAAATCAGGATTTGGCCAATATACAACATGGGATGAAGAGAATGACATACCTTTAATGTTCTTAAGCAATCCTAATGAAGATCTCAACTTTGTGGAAGCGAACTTGAAGCCTGGCTAAGTTTAAATCATATAACTTCCAATGGGACTCTTCTCGATTACATTGAAGTTGATGATGATGTTGTTATATCAAGTTATCCTACAGATGACGATATAGTCCAACAGTGCTCTAACCATTTAGTAACTCATACTGAAAGCTTATCAGATAGTGATGAGGAGGGTTCAGTGGAAGAAGTTATTAGAAAACCATCCACAAAAACTGTGGAGGATTCCTTAAACAATTTATACTTGTATTTACAAACAAATGAAAATACAAACGATGAGCACTATAAAGCGCTAAATAAAATGGAGTTACTACATACTCACGACAAAAAAGAACCCATTCAGCAAAAAATAACAACATATTTTAAATAAATATATCTGTGTATGTATGTATGTCTAAAATAAAACTGATTGAATTTTAATGCAGGGCGTGTGTTTTCTTAAGACTAAAAATTAACAAATGTACAGTATATGTATGCAATTCTATAACTCGAAATCTCCTCGAATTCTCCATAAGTCGGATTTTATTTTAGGATAATGGTGATTCGAGTTAAAGAAGTTCAACTGTATTTTGAAATGAGGTATATTGACTTAATTGATATTGACAAAGTAAAAAAAGGGTTTTGGAATCTGAAATTCTTTAATTCTTTTGCAGATCCATTTTTTTAACACCGCAAGACCTTTTCTTAGTCACATAGTTTTCCTTTAAGTTGCATGCAGTTGAATGCAACTGTAGTAATTTTTAGTAGAACTATTAAAATAAGTTTCAGTAACATATTTAGCAAAAAAAGACAAAAAAAATCTAAAAAATTTATGAAAACAGGCGAAAAAAAGCTTAAAGTTAAATCCTATTTTTCCCCCTCCAAACAGATCGAAGAAAGTAAATTTAGCGGAAAAAAATATTACCGACGTTTTTTGAATGTTTCAAATACAATACGTACTCGTATACTTAACTTCCAACTAGTTACTTGCACGCCTGTCACCTGAATAAGTCTTGTTATTGTACAAATAGTGACTATCTTTTGATATTCGCTGTACATACACTACTCGTATATGTATGTATGCGTGTAGTAGACACGACATGTGTGATTTTTACTCTCTGGCTGTCTCGAACATGAAAATAAAAACACTTTATTTTTTGTTTACCCGTTTGTGAGTATGGCTGTGTGCGTCCGTGTATGTGTGAACAATAAACAACAACAAATAAAAAGACTACGAATTTGAACACCACCATGGACTAAATGAAAACCTGTTTTCATACTAAATTGTTGGATTTGTTGTTTTTCTATTTTTTCGAAATTAGAAAATTTTGACAATAAAGCAAAAAATGAAAATAATATTTATGATACGTAAAATGAACGTACATACTCGTCCGTTTTGCCTGCGTCACTTTAATGGCATTACTGTGATGTCACAATGTAATTCAGCTATTCCGCCCCAATTACATTTTTTCCACTAAATATTTACATACTTTGCCTGACACTATATTTGGCATAGGAAGAAATTACATTATTTCTAACTAAATTTAATTTGATATCCATAAAAACTAATATCACTAAATTACAAAACTCGAAACAGCCCGATGTTTCGAACAAATACACACACTGTAGTAGGTCTAAAGAATTTCATTTCAAACTACTCCAAATCTGCCTGAATCCTTGTTATATGAATGAGTGGCACATCAGAGAATACCCACATAATATGGAGTATAATAAAAGCATTTATACGGAAATTAATTATTAGGGGAAGAGCTATACAACACATTTACAAAATGTCCAAATGATATTCAATATTATATAGTAATGCTAAATGTCAGGGCTCAGCATTGGTGATGGGCGTTTTTTGGTTTCAAAAGGAAATTTAAATAAAACACACTTAAAGCTGTGATTTTGATGAAATTTTTTGTTCATTATAATGTTTGGACAATTACCATTACATACGAAATATGATGTCATTTAAATGACCTCCTCTGGATTGATTGCAGCAATGCATCCCTTTGAGGTAGTTTTCGACCAATTTTTCGCAAATTTCGGGCGGTATTTGTTGGTATGTTGGTTTTCAAACACTTCGCGTAAACGCGTTCTTTGACGTATCGCCACAAAACAGTCTAATGGCGTCAAATCTCATGATCACGTCGCCAAAACGTGAAATTGATCTTGTATATTTTTTTACAGACCGACGGATGGCAACAATTTATTTGATGATTTTTTGTTTTTTTTTTTTTTGTTCTGTTTATTTGCAAAAAAGAAAAAACTACGATTTTCTAAAAAAAAGAACTTTGAAGAATTCCGGAAATTTGATACTTAGTTATCGCCCTTTATTCTCAAGCCCGTCATCGAGACAACAAAATATAAGTTCTTGTATTATCCCTTCAGCTTCTCACTTCCCTTTTGGGGTTTATCGAAATCAAATAATAATAAGATAACAATTTCTGTGGACAAAAAAAAAATGCAAAACAATTTACAACAATTCAGCAATAGAAAATGAAAAGCATGAGCAAGAATGCACTCATGCGTTTAACCTGCAGAGATAAGCCCCAGTATTGGTCAACGACAGTTTTATAATAATAGGAGTATGATTTCATTTTCATACAAGTGAAATCATAATCCAAGCCCTTAAGGGGAATAAATTTGCATTTCGTTGTTATTTCTTGTTTACAATAAGAATTTTTTTTTTTCAAATCCTTTTATACCATCGCATGTCTTTGTTCGCAGAAGAAGAATGCGGATTCATGGAAAAGTGGAAGGTATTCGCCATTAACATGCACACCATTTGTTGTTTTTTTTTTTTTTTTTTTTTGAGTTGAAAAAACTTTTCATCAGCTTCAAGGGTTAATTATGCAAATTGTTGATCAATGTGGCCGGAAACTTATCAGGCAACGAGAGGTTCACTTGGATATCGCAAATAAGTCAAAATACACCTTAAAGATTTAGAAATTGTTCCACGAAAAGAAAGTTCATTGTTTTTAAGCCGTGATATAGGCAAACTGTCTATGTCTACGTCTACGTCGATATTTGTAGTGATTTTACCACTTGGTGCAGCCTTCTGGCAATAATAACTTGCAAAAGTCTGCTCTTCATATTCGCACGATACTCCATATATTCATAGCCTCGTTCCTACAACTATTCTTACCAAAGGGAGATCTGCACGGCAACGTTTACCTTTTATCTTTTGTGGAACTTTCGTGGTTCATCTGTAACCTGCGCTCTTCTATATTCTTATCCTACCTACCTTTTTTTTAAAGTATCTCTTTTTTAACAATAGATCTGGCCGTTTTACTCCCTTATTACCAAGATGAGGTGCGTCGGGTCACAGTAGTTGAGAGCAATAACTGAGATATGGATAGGAGACATCGAGGCGTCTAGCCTTCTTTTGAGCCCCATTACGTATGCTTTATATCCTGCTTAGTGCTACGCTTGGCTTACCTGGGACCACATGATGATGCTAATACAGGGTTGCCCATATTCGACGGACCCATGTTTTTTAAAAAAAAATCAACGAAAAAAAATAAAAATTTGGCGGTTGGCAATCTTATTCATTTAATTTGTTCCAAGTAGATTTGTTTACATCAATTTTTGAATATGATATCTCTCAAATGGCCGCCTCTGGCGTTGATGGCGTATTGTGCCCTTTTTGCAGCATTTTCCATCGTTTTCGCCAACATTTCGGCCGGAATAGCGGCTATTTCTTCACGAATGTTGTCCTTGAGCTCTTCTACGGTCCTTGGCTTGTTAACGTAAACCTTTGACTTCAAATGTCCCCACAAGAAGAAGTCAGCGGGCGTCAAATCGGGCGAACGCGGTGGCCAGTCCAAATCACCACTATTCGACATCAAACGGCCCGGAAACAAATTCTTCAGAAAATCGATTGTTATGCGACTTGTGTGCGGTGGAGCGCCGTCTTGTTGAAACCAGAACTGCCTCATACGCTTTCGACGAATAATTGGCATCACAAAATTGGTCATCATGTCGCGATAACGCTCCTGGTTGATGGTAACAGCATGGCCATTTTCGTTTTGGAAGAAAAACGGCCCAATGACCCAATGACCGTTTTCGCACTAACGCCGCACCAAACTGTGACTTTTTGGTCATGAAGAGGCAATTCTTGAATCTCCTGAGGATTTTCAGTGGCGTAAATACGGCAATTTTGCTTATTTACGGTCCCATTCAATGTGAAATGGGCTTCATCGGACATGATAATTTTGTTCCAAAATTGCTCGTCATCATCGGCCATTTCGATGACTCGTTGGGCCCATTCCAATCGACGAGGCTTGTCCGCAGGCAACAATCTTTGCGTCAATTGAATTTTGTACGGGAACAAATGCAAGTCAACGCGAATAATCCGTTGTAAAGTGGACCAAGCCATGCCCAACTGCTGAGAACGGCGTTTTTGGGATGTTCTTGGGGACCTCTCAACACTGGCTCGTACGGCAGCGATATTCTCGGCCGATCGCCTTGGTCGACTTTTATTTGGCCTCTTCGGATTAGAAAGAGCCTCACCAGTCGAAAATTTTTCGTATAAACGCTTAATGGTGTTTTTAGAAGGCGCACTTCTCACATTTTTTAATATTTTAAAAGCACGTTGAGTTTTCACAATTGACTTCTTCTGTTGAATGTAAATTTCAACTATTTCAGAGCGCTCGCGTGGCGTGTATTGTTCCATGGTAAAAATCTGTTTGGACTGACGCTTCAAACGCGGTATGTCATTAAGCGATCTGACATCTCTGTCAAAGGTTATGGCGTTGCCAGATGGGTCCGTCGAATATAGGCAACCCTGTATATTGTTAGAGCATCGGTTCATGTCCTCGGATTACGTGTTCCACTCAGGGAATATTCAAGTAGTCTTAGGGACATCTATGTATTCAGGGCCGTAAAAATAGTCATACTGAATCCCCTTGTCGAAGATAGAGCTATGCAGGCAGTGTTTTCCGACAGTTTGAGTAAGACCATTTTCCCCCTTTCATGGCCAGGAAAGCAGTGATACCTTTGGTCTCTTTGTCTTCCATCGAAGTATGTGCGCAAACCAATGTGATACAAAACATTACACATTAACGCGGATATCGTCTATTCGATCGCTTTCTGGGTTAAACCACGAGACAAATTATCTAAATCTTTTGACAGCAACAAATCTACATCCAAACGTAAGTGTTTCATCATCCTGCCCATTCTTTTCCAATCTGTCGCATGTCCTGGATGGCGGTAAAAAAGAAATGTATTATTTTTGCGTGACACTGAAAGCCTTATTTAACATATTATAGTTAGAAAGATCCGATTTACTAGGTGCGATTTACTAGTTCTTTCTCTGTTTTTTTTTTTTTATAGAAATGCAGCTGTATTATGAAAACGTGTTTACAAATGACTCATTGAAAATGTTACCCACCACTAGCTACTACTTTTCCTTATCTTCCTGGCAAAGCTCGAGTTCCGTTACGGTAAAACTGTTCACCATTTGAGGCTATCCACGAATCTAACCATTCCTTGATGTTATCATATGAGTGGAACGGCTGGTCAGCCAGACCATGTGCCATCACACGGAACAAGTGATATTTGGACGACGCAATATCTGGAGAATATGGCGGATGGGGTAAGACTTCCCACTTCAGCGTTTTCAGGTAGGTTTTAATGGGCTTGTCTCGCGCAGAGCTCGGCTCAATCGCATTAGTTAAAATCGATTCCGATCTCCAGTGATGCATTTGCTTTGTTTGTTTGTTTTTTGCTTTAGAGGCATGATCGGCCAGCCCCCACGACTTTATTTTCTTTGGATTGTTGTAAAAAATCCGTCTTTTATCACTCGTTACAATACGATGAAGAAACCCCTTCCTTTTTTGCCGCTGACGCAGTTGTTCATAGGCGAAAAAACGAAGCTCAACGTCACTTGGTTTCAGTTTATTAAGAATTGAATTTTGAATTATTCCCAAATCATGCAATCGCTTGAAAATATCTTTGCGTTGTAACTCCTAATACTGAAGCAAGTTATACCTTCGTTTGACACGGACCTCTATCAAGCAATGCCGTCAATTCCATGTCTTCGAAGATTTTTCGTCTTTCTTCCTGCTAAATCACAATCAAAATTACCGTCTTTAAAGCGTCTCGACACGTTTTTTCACTAAAGCACCATCTCCATAAACATTTTGAAGCTCTCGATGAGCTTAAGTCGATGTTTTCTTCGATTGAAAGAAGAAAATCAGTACTTCCCGTATATGACGATTATTTGGTACAAAATCATACATATTCACACAAGTTTGACTCATGACGGGTAGGTTATGGCAGAATTGGCTAACACTTACACCCAATATGTCTTAATATGCCAAACATGATCCGTTTTGGAAAAAACTTGGACAGTCCATTTTCATAGCTTCTCTTGAGGCAAAGTTTGCTCTGGTAGACAAGAACATGTGGTAATTACATGTTGCCAAGTCAGGACTATATGTTGAATGCATAAGAACCTTCCAACCAAGCTCTCGGAATTTCGGTTGAGTGACTATCGACGTTGCCATTGCGTTCTCCGAATGGAACTGGTCTCTGGTCTCCCATTGACAAAAGCTGGCCGCTTCTGAGCGATTTCTCCCTTTATGTGGTCTAATTGTTGGTCCGAATTTAAGGTTTGAATGTAGGAGAGTAGCTTACTGTAGACAACTCCTTGTAATCCTACCAAACACACGACAAAATCTTCCTGACGTTGTCGTTAGTGATCCATTTTTCATCACCAATCAACATCCGATTCAGAAATGAGTACATTTTGTTGCGACACCCCAGCGATTGGCAGATGGAAATTCAACCATAAGGTTTTTTTCGTTAACTCGTGTTAATCCAGCCTTATCATAGGCATAGCAAGGGCGGTGTTGGAGGGCTTAGGCCGACCAGAAATTTTTTGTACCTCTCAAAGTTTTCAGATTAGGTGCATTGAATGAAATAAGTATTCCCAGAATGAATGAATGAGTGCATTTATATTTTGCTCCTCGACAATCCAAACATCATTTACATTATGTCAGACTTGGCAATTTCGATTATTCTATGAACGTTTTCGACAATTGGCCTTCCGAGGCAAGGTATGTGTTCGACTTAAAAATTACCGTCTGTTTAGGGTTTTCGACTTTAGCGAAGAAAAAAATCGGTATTTTGAGTATGATTTTGTTCTGAATCAGCAGCTATGCACAAATAGAAATTCGATCCATGTGATTTTCTTCGCGTTTGCTCGTGTGGCACCCATGCACTGATCTTCTTTTTTTATATTCAGCCTTATTTATGTAGTCCCAAACGATTTTTTGAGAAATGTTTAACTCCTGGGCAATTGAAGCTGTGCTTAAAAGACAGTCAGGCTTGTCGAATTTCACTATTTTATCGACATTTTTGATAATTGGCCTTCCAAAGCATAATGCAACATTGATATCAGAAATATGGGAACAGAATCCACAAAACCGAAACTCGGCGTGATAACCTGCGACGGTGTCAGGGCCTTAAACACTATTCACATTTTCGATACAAAAACAAGCAATTACAAAACTGCCTGAGTAGTTTATTGAGTACAAAATTTTGTGTTTCTAACGCCACATAAGGCAACCCGATCGCATCTACAAAGTGAGAAATATAGCTTCCTAAAGCCATCCTTTGGAAACACAGTACGAATACCTTTTATCTTTACTATATCTTGTATTTTGTATTAATGCAGATATTGGCTATTGGTCACTAATTATACTGGGTGGGCCATAAGGGTGTTGGCGGTTTAAATCTTCAATTTCTCGGTAACGCGCCGCGAGAGGTGGCGGGGATATATGTTGTTCGCTGCGTCGCTTCCTGGAAATTTAGTCGCCATGGAGCCGTACACGGGAACGCAGCGTGCATTTTGTGGCCGAGCGTATTACGAAAACAATAAATCAGTGATTACTGCACGACGTTTGTATCGGCATGAACACGGTTTACACGATTTAAGTGAAATTCCAAGCGCCAATGTGATACGAAAATGCATCAGAATGTTCGAAACAACCGGCTCAACAGTACCAATTACGGTTCGTGGTCGCCCAGTTTCTGCAAGATCAGCCGACATTGTGGAGCCTGTTCGTGTTTCAGTTCAGCGAAATCCGCAACAGTCAATACTTAAGATAAGTCAGTCTTTGGATGTCAAAAGAACCACTTTACGACGAATTTTGAAACGTGATTTGCATTTGAAGGCTTATAAGATTCAGATAGTCCAGAAATTAAAACCCGATGATGCCAGTAACCGACTTAACTTTGTTTTTCCTGGAAAACTCATTTCGAAAAGGGGGCATATTGAATGGCCCCCACGTAGCCCCGATCTCTCTCCATGCGATTATTTTCTATGGGGCTACCTCAAATCGGTAGTCTACGAGAATAATCCGACCAATTTAGAGCAGTTGAAGAGGAACATTATTCAGGAAAGTAACAAAATACCGAGAACAACTTTTCAATGAGTTTTCCAAAATTTGCGACTTCGGTTCCAAGAGTGTCAAGCAGCCGAGGGAAGCCATTTGGACAACATTATTTTTAAGTCTTAAAAATTCCCATGCTTCTACTTTTAAAAAATACAAATATATATTTTTTAATTTTCGTAGTTTTTTTTTAATTGAATATTTAAACCGCCAACACCCTTATGGCCCACCCTGTATTAATGCATGGGTCAAGTTGTCTAAATCTCTTGTCGGTAATAAATCCACACTTTAGTTTATCCCAGCCATCTTTAGTAAACATCATAGTTTTTTCCTCGTATCCACGTTTTCCAGTTCACTGCATTTCCGTTAATGCCAGGCAGTATCGACGGGAGACCTGATCTGTAAATAGTCCGGATGTTTTAAGTGCATTTTTGTAAAGTCATGTTCCTTGTAAAGTCTTTCTTTTTTTCTTTTTAGTTCATAATAATTTTTTTAAGGCAACGCCATATTAGGTCACCGCATCCAGCCTTAGTGTTAGAGCTGCAAACAACTGCTAGGTTGGCATAAAAGTTGAGTTTCTGCAACAGATGTTGCTTACATACTCAAGAGTCTCAAGAGTTACTCAACTCGACGTCTTCTCTGGTTGCACTAGTCGAATGTCCCAGCATTAACATAAAAAAAATTTTACCCGATGTCCTAAGTGAATAACAATCAGGTGGTTCAAGTCAGAATGATCCCAACGCACTCTTCTCTGTGTTCTATCCTGAATGTTTACATGATGACATGCAAAGTCCATCACCTGATGCCACGTCTATCTATATATTCTTCATAACAACCTTGTCCTTATGGAGATTAATATGAAAATTAAATTCATTCGAACAAACTATCCTCATATATCCCACAGATGTATTTGAGTTTAACATATTTATGGATTCCTCATAAACTCGTAATTCCCCATTTTTACATTTAATTTAATTTCATTAAATATGTATGGCATCTTGGTTACCTAACTTTTGATATAAACTACTGCTGCTACTGCTACTAGTGCTGCTCAACTACACTTACATTTTCCGTACACTTTTATCTATATTTCCCCAAGGATGAAAGGAAATGTTTGTACGTGCAGCATATCCTTTTATTTGCTCTCACTCGCTCGTGTGTAATGTAGTCGTGTCTTATTTGATTTGATCGTATGCGTCACACATCCGTTTTGACACACTTTCAACATTTACTACACTCCTGGAGACAAATTACAACTCACAAGACCAAACTTCAAGTTGACACTCATGCAGACACATACAAGGACCTGAACGAGTAGTCGTTTGAAAAGGAAAATTATGTCGACAAAAAGACTTAAACTACAATACACCATACACTTTGCTAAAGAAAAGAGTCGCAAATATTTTGCTCATAAAAAGAGATTGAATTATTTCTTTGCTTTCATATATACTAGTTTTTCGTTTAGTGCTTCCTCTTCCTGGTAGCTGTTAACATATACGAGTTTATTCTAGAACTAAAACAAGGACGAAGTGAAATCGTGTTTGCCTTTTGTTTTCTATACATTCTTTGACATACCGGTAGCTATTATATATGACGGCGGTTTCCATTGTACTGAATCCTTTTAGCAGCAAATTCTTTTTACATCCTTTCGGTTTTACTGTGGTGCTGCATAGCGCGTGTTTAGAGCTTACCTTAGGTGCAATACCGAAACAGTGTTAACTAAATGTTTACCGAACATAATGTTAAAATGTAAAAATGCTGACATATATCCGATTGACAAGGTTACGTTAACAGTTACTAAGAGTATCTTGAAATAACAGCACCTTGTCTATGTATTTAAGAGTTTCTCAGGCCAATCAGTAACTCTCTTATTTTTTTTTTTTTTTTTTTTTTTTTGCGCACTTCTAAAATAACTTCTATGCCGGTAGTGATGATTTAAATCAATTGATTGTTTGTTCAGTCATAAAAATTGCAACACCGATTCTGAAATTTGGCTAAACTGTTCAAGTTATAACAAAAACTTCACTCAAAAATTCGTCGCAAAAAAGTGGAGGGTGTCAATGTCGCATGAATTAAACTATAGCGAATATAACGGCTAATAATGTTGTAAAAAATATATAAAATTTCAATACAGATACTCTTCGACAATTACCTGCCTAACAAACAAGACTTAAAAAACTAAATTTTTTTTGATTTTCTAACATAGTCATAATCTCCTCTTAGCTTTATACATTTTTGCCAGTGATATTCAATAGCATCTATACCCTGTTTATAGTAAGAACTGGCAAACTCCTTAAAATAGCCATCAACCGCAGGCTCCACCTCTTCATTGTTGGCAAGTTTTTTATCACGGAGCCATTCTTTTCAAGTTTGGAAATAGAAAATTGTACGAGGGAACTAAATCTGGCAAATAAGTTGCGTGATGAAGCAATTCGAAGTTAAGTTCATTAATTTTGCGCATCTCAACAGTGGATGTGTGAACTGGAGCATTGTCTTGATGATACAGAACTTTTTCTCCCTAAATGCGACCTTTCTCCATAATTTCATCACCTAAACGCTGCAATAAACTAGCATAATATTTGCCGCTGATGCCTTTTTTTCTGAAGATAATCAATAAAACTATAATAATACCATGCGCATCCCAAAAAACAGACGTCATAATTTTGCCTGCAGATGGAACCGGCCTCGTCTTCTTTGGACACGGTTCTCCTATTCCAGTCCACTGCTTTGACTGTTCTTTTGCTTCAGGTGTGAAGTGGTGGACCATTGTCTCTTCCATGGTTACAAATTGACGCAAAAAATTCGACTTTATTGCGGGGAATGATCGCCAAACACTCTATTGAAACATCTTCACGACACTGTTTTTGCTCTATTGAAAGCAAGCGTGGCACCCATCTTGCGCACAGCTTTCTCATCTTCAAATCTTCAATCAATAAACGATGTGTAGCACTTTTTGCAATGCCTATCATTTCAGCTAATTCACGCACCTTCTGCCGACGATCATCCAATATCATTTTGTAGATTTACTTAACCGTGTGTGGCGTGGGCACCTCAATTGGTTGACCAGTACGGTGTTCTTATGGCCTCGTATAAACTCTGCTACCCAATATTTTACAGTCGTAAACGGTGTAGCAGACTCCCCCAGAGTAGAATCCAGTAAGGCTTTAATGTTGGTTGGACTGAGACCTTTCAAATGAAAATATCGAGTTACATAACGATGATTAATTTTTTCCATTTTTGCAAATTAACTGAGGTCTTTTACTTTTGGTGGCTCAATTAAAAATACTAAAACATACGTTTTATAAAGTTGTCACTTTTTACCAAAATAATTTTTTTCAAGCTAATGACCCCAACTATACGTCAGGTCAGCTAGTTTTGGCATCGTTCTCGTAAAATGTAATAATTGCTATCTAAGTACAAGTTGACGCACGAGAGGAACCAGAAAAAAGGCGCATATGACGATTTTTTTTATACCCAATCAAACAGTGAAAAGAGGGCATCCAAAAAACCCGCCTTTTGGGAAAACCAAATGCTTCACATTTGGATTGGAACCAACGAATATAACACATATTTGTCATAGAAAACATGTTACTCTTTCATGTTGACTTTTCAATGCATCTGAAGCAGTACTCACGAAGCAATGGAAATGTGATGCAGTAAATTCATTAACACATATTTGGAAAGTTCAATATTATTTTGGCATTAGGGAAGGTTCTTGCAATTGTTTCTAAGCAATTATAAAATTCTTACATTCAAGGAATTACTTTAAAATCAAACATTATTTAAAGCAATGAAAAAGTGATTCCTTTAGAGGTCCTTTTGCTGGGTTGTTTCATTTGAGTTGTACTTTATCAAATTTAATAATTTAATGTAACAAGAAGATAATCTAAATTGTGGTCTGAGAAAAGTTGTTTATACTCTTCTTTAATTTCTGATTTTAAAAGTTTTAATCATAACAAAAGTATGAGGTTGTCCACTTTTCGTTCTCAAGTAAAGTTAAATAAAACACACATAAAGCTGTCATTTCTTTGAAACTTTTATTTCATTATAACGCTCGCGCCTTTCCAATATGTACAAAATAAAGTGTCATTTAAATGGCCGCCTCTGGATTGGCTGCAGCAGTTGACCTTTTTGAGGTAGTTTTGGACAAATTTTTCCTCCATTTCGGACGGTATTTCGGAGTTAACTTGGCGAATGTGGGTTTTCAAATGCTTCAACGTTTGGGAATTATCCGTGTAAACTCAGAAACTTCTCATGCAATAAAGCCAAAATCGGTCACCGTGTTGTTGAAACCGCGTGTAGTCCAGTTCATAATCTTCAATTTCAGGTCAAAAATGTGGGTTATCATACAGTCATAGCGCTCTAAATTGAAATTCGGATTATTCGTTAGACTTTAACTAACAGAAGCGATATTTTCGACAGTGCGCACATTGCGATGATGCGCAGGCCTGACCACATCTGTAACGCTTCCAAATTTCTTTATAATGCTGGCAATTTCTTGCACAGAAGATCGATTATGATTAACATAATCACCCCGTAATGCACGAAAAGTTCCCCCGTCTGAATCGCCACTTTTTGTAATAGGTTTTAACTATTTCTTACGTGTTCTTGTTGTTAAACGATACATATTTGTAATTGGTAAACCTCTCACTAAATAAATAACACTTCAGATGACAGATACTCGTATTTAGCAGCTGACAGCCTTGGCAGACCGGCGGATTTGAGACAGCTAATAAACAACCCTATACGCATAGCTGTTGCTGTCACTGACAAATTGCATTACCGAGGTCTGCAAAATCGGAAAACAGAAGAACACTCAGATCAGTGTAATATAGCAAGTTTGACAATCGACTGTGTGACTGAAACATATGTAATTGAATATAATTTAATTATATTATAATTATAAGTAAATCACATATAATTCAGTTTTTTAATTCGCCTTGTTTAATTTGCTTCATCATTATTTATTTGGATAAATTGTTACTATCGAAAGATATGTCTACAGATATAGAAAAAGTCCAAAAATGACGACTGTGATATATTGAAAAAATGTGTAAAAGTATGATTTGTGTTCCAGATTACAAAATTGTGGCATGTTTTATGATTCGATTGTTAATTTGATTTTTGGTTTATGGTTTAATTCCGAAGAGTGCAGGTCATCCTTAACTGAGCAATCAGTTAACTGAGCAATCAGTTAAGGTGTTTGCTGCCAATCTTTATAGCAGCCTCTAGAAATTAAATGCGACCAACTTTTGAATTTTTCAATAAAGCATCAATGCTCTTCCCTATTTAATATCTTACGTCTAACAGGATGATTTTATTACTTCTTTTTTTAACTAGCTATGAAATATTTGAATAGTAAACGAATGCTAAGTTATTCAAAAAATGTATTTGCCAAATTTTCTCATTTTGGATACAAAGAAACATTTTCAATAACTATTCATTCATCCACAGATGATCATCAAGATTTCTTGTAATGCAATCAAGCGCAATGAAATCTTTTGCAAAATAATTCTATAATCATGTTGATGAAATGTTAGAAATAAAACGAAAGGAAAATATAAGAATAGGGAGCACAAGGATGGTGGAAAAAGCTATGTTGCGAGCGAAGCTTTTCTCTACGAAAAAACGGTTGGATTCTGAACATTCAATGAAACGGAAATTGAATGCAGCAAAGAGATGGCATCCTGTGTTCAAGAACTGCCAGAGTTCATTAGTTATGATAACATTATACATGAGTTAGGTGTATCCAGCTGATCTTTCAAATCATATGTACTTTTGATTTCCTATGCGTCTTAAACTACAACTTTTTCTTTTGTTGTTTTCAAATATCTCGACCAACTTCAATGGTCATGAAACAGGGGATATTATTTTGCCAAATTTTTAAAGCGTTTTGTGTCTGCAAGCAATATTGTAAAAAAAATGTTGCATTCTGTTAAAGAAAACAGTAAAGGAAATTGATCATTTGAAAAATCAGCTTAAAGAGTTTGTCAAAATGTTTTTCATCCCAAAGTTGGCACCACTGTCCTCTATACTAATGCAGAGTTTAAGCGCGATTTGTCATTTGGTTTGTTTACCGTGTACGATTTTGTGAGTTAACCTCAAATTATTTTTGCGATTTTCAAAATGGATAAAATATCTAACGAATAAATTTTGCATCGCAAATCGAAATTTTGCTCCGAATGTTACAGAAGACTTACGATTTGTCGACTATGCTAATCTTTATGAAATATAAATAAACTAGTCCTTTCAAAATATGGATAGAGATGAAAGATCTACTTCGATCTGGCCGGACATGAACATTTTCAGCTGAAGTTGACACTAACAAAGTGAAATAAATGGTGACTGAAAATCGTTACTTAGGTTTGAGAGAGATATCCGTTAAACTTTCTATATCTCATAAACCAATTTATACCATTTTCCCCAAATCTTTTGATATGAAACGCGTTGTCGCTAAACTAGTCGTCAAAGATCTGAAGTTTCTTCAAAAGCTCAATCGTGTAAAAGTCGCCGACGTCATGCTAGAACGAGTTAAATTCTGATTCCAGATTCATAAAATGCGGTATAACCACCCAGCAAAATAAACTGGAAGTCATTCAAAAGCGCATTATATGTCTATTGATCGTCTCCGAAGAAGCATTTTAATGCCGCTTCCAAATTTAAATAAACTCGGCAGTTCTTATTGAATTAAATTACATTTAAGTACTATTAATTTAATTGGATTCGACTGGTACATACTGACATTTGATGGAAACACAACACAACTAATTTCGGTCTGAAAATTCCAAAATTTCTTTGGTCAAATGAAAAATGACTGTTTTTTTTATTGCTATAATAACCCTCATGAAAATGTGAAGAAGACACAGCGCTTCCTTCCTAGGACAAACCTATGTTAAATTCATTGCTGATTCAGCAAATATTCAGCACTCTACTGTTAATTTCAAATTCCGCGGATGCACTTCTTTTCCTGGGTAGTGATGAGACATACGCTTCTAAGCTTGACATGCGAACTAATCAAAAAGTTTCGGAATTGCACCTTCCAAATGAGCCCAAACAAAAAAACAGAAAACATCAAAGTCAATCAGAAATCACTGTTTTCTGCGACTATCCTGGCGGTGTGCACTCAGAATTCTTGCTAGAATGCCTCACAGGAAATAAAAGATATTATATGGGCATTATGCCGCGTTATAGAGGCAAACTTGAGTTTTGCACCACCTAACAAAGATATTATTGTGAACGAAACCTTGGCCGAAACCTCAACATATATCATCGAACAATCAATAAATTAGCCTGATATGACTCCGACGGACTTTTTCTTTCCAACACTAAAATTACCACCGCGAGGTACCTGCTTTCAGTCAATGGAAGGCGTAAAAGAGAATTTGCGGCGAGAACCAATCTCTCCTCCGGAAAATGGGTTTAAGAAAAGTATTATTGATTAGATTATTCATTGGCATAAGCGTATTATTTTAGAAGAGACCTACTTTGAAGGTAACACAATAAAATGGAACGAATAATAAATATTTTGTGTTTTATTTAGCAATATTCTCGTTACTTTCTTGATAGTACGCAGATGGTCCCAGAATTCCTTGTCCATGATTTGTCATACTTCTTGATAACCAATGCTATAGAAAGTGTAAGCTTAATAGGCTCGAAAGTTGTTCAAATCCTTGAAATCCTTGAAATGTAGCAAGTTATAGGACACCATTTGAAAAACCAAGTATTGTTGGCAAGCAGAAGCGACTGCAGAGAATAATTTAGTGATTACAATTCGGTGAAATAATATTATAATTTTCGTTTATTGACCACCATTTCTCAGTGAAATGGTATCTTCCTTTTGCAGACACTTACGAGTGTTCCCACCTAAGAAATACTGGAAATATTTATTCAGTTATATACAGCACTAGCCGACCCGGCAAACGTTGCTTTGCCTTCAAATTTTATTTTTATTGGAATGTTTCATTAGCAAGAGCAAAAATAATTGCTTTTTAATTTATGGTTTGTATGGGAGGTACCACGCCCCATTGTCCAATCCCGCCCATATTTTCAGTAGCACTTAAGATATGTACACCAAACCTACGCACCAAATTTCGTTCAAATACCGTAAGCTGGAGCAGAAATAATTGATTTTTAATTTTTTGTTTGTATGGGAGGTACCACGCCCCTTTATCCAATTGGACCGAATTGTAAATCTAAACCATCCCGGGTACCACCCAGACGCATATACAAAAATTTATGCAAAGCGGCCCAGCCGTTCTGGAGTTTTAAGCATCGGAACAAACCACGATTCATTTTTATATACATATTGCAGCATTCTTACTAAAAAGCAAAGATAAAAAGCTCCCTTATATAAGGATTTAAGGTTATCCACTTAGTGGTATCAAAACCGCCAGTGTGGCAAGTCTGTCATCTAAAATGCTGATTGTTTAGTATGAGGTTAGCCATTTACGAATGTCAATCGTTTAACAACCGAAGAATGCGTTAAAATTGTTAAAACTTACTACAAAAGTGGTGATTCAAACGTGAACTTTCAATCGAGCAAAAGCTTAAGTTCTACTTGGTGGGGACGTCAACAAGCAAAATTGTCGCATATCGCGATTGGAGAACCCAGAAGTGACTATAAAAACGGACTATTTGATGCGCATAATGTCCTGGAAGTGTCAGTGAGCCGTATTTTTTTAAAACCTTCCTCAAAAGGATGCACTGATTAAGCATTATAATGAAGGAAAAGTTTCATCTAAATTTAACTTGACTTGACACCGAAAAATGGGTAACCCTATATATCCTTTACAACACACTCAGATTGAGACGTTTTGTCTCATAATCTACTGGAGTTGGAGTTTTTAAAAGAATTTGGTAAAGTTATGTTAACGTGTGCAAAATCGCATTTATCTTTGAAGCACAAACGTAATGCTCAACATTTTTTGGGGGCAGGGAAACCGCATTTGTGACATAAATAATGTGAAATTGTTTACTTGGGGATATGTCTACATCAACTGTCAGTTCACTAATTCGGTGGCTTAATGCAAACATGGCTAAAAACAAACCTCAATGTTGTGTATCGTATGTCGACACGTGACAACCTGATTAAGGTAATTAAATATTTATACTAAATTAATTACTGTCACAGGTGACAAATGATAATGAAGAGAGATTATATAATTATATGAAGATAATAACGCTTATATTAAGATAATCGGATAATCAAAATGATGGCGCCTGAGTTTATACCCACATGAAGCGGGTGAAAATGCATAAAGTCAATAACAGTGCGCTTGTCTAAATTTACATATCTCTACTTAAATTACATAAAAAAACACACAACTCAATTCCACAATTTTCGTAAAGAGCATTAATTCTTAGAATTTGTACGTCTAAAACTTGATATTTTTTACTTTCCAAACTTTGATTTACATACAATCTTACTGTCATTAAAATATTTCATGTGTGATAGCTTTTGGAATGACATTAATTAACAATTATGCGCCGCACGTAGGAACGAATACTGGAAAGGATATTGATATGATAGTTTCAAGCACTAACCTTACGCTTCTTCATAACACTTTACAACACTGATTTGAAACTACGACGTGATGTAAAACAAACCCCAGTGCATTCTCTGATAATGCCCAACTAACAACAGGCTATGCGATATTTATTTTCAGCTCAGTCACGCATTCACATAACTTCATTTGTAACGCGTTTTTTGTTTTTTGTTTTTTTTTTTTTTTTTTTGAAGTTTACGTTCAATTCCGATCATAATTTCTCTTTTACCAATTACTTAGGGATCAATGCCAGCAGTTTCTTTAGAATATGTTCATTTTTTCACGCTTCTGTCTAAATACGCAGCTAATTACACCAAAACTGAACTTCTTATTAGAGAAAATATTTCATGTGAGAACCTCCCGTATATTTATATTTATATATTTATTATATTTAACGCACTTTAGAGTGAGTTAATGGATACGATATACGATCCAATATTGCATTTCGCAATAGAACCCTCCAGCGTTTGCTAAAATCTGATTTACTGCTTTTAATTTTTTGTAGGTTGCTTTTTAGTATTTGGAAACTTAAGATTTTATTATGTTTTTGTTTATTATTTTTTGTTATTTTTAACTTTTTTTATATTTTTAATTTTTATTTTTTATTTACAATATTTATACTAATAACATTAATAATTTCACAGAGTAGTTTTTTTTCAATCAGTTTTTGATAAGGCCCTTAGCCTTATAAATTACAATTTGTACAATAGTATGAAATGAAATCAAGTACTAAAGATATAGTTCGGTTTTCCGTGTTCTTCCTCCGAATCATCACACCAAGATTTAGTAGACATTGCAATAGGTTTTTAGTCACACTCTTTAAAGCCGCAAGCTGGTTCGTTTTCGTGAGCATTTCGTGCAGACAAATTTTTGTAAATTTTCCCAATATGGCATATATGACACAATCTCTGTATTTTATTGGATTCATCTATCCCATCCGGAAGACTTCGTTTAGTCCAGCTTTCCGGTCTGTTTACTTAGAGGCAGAATCTGTTATAGTTTCCATCAAATTTTAATGGAAATTTGAATAAAATCAAACAATTTACTAGAAATATTTTAACCAAGCCAAAAGATTGATTAGGACCTAATTCATTCAATTTCACAATAAACTTTTATTTATTTTTTTTTTTTTTTTGATTTTTATAACAAAGTTATTTATAACAATTATTTTTGATTATTGTTATATTTTTATTACACAGACTTATCCATTTCAAAACCGCCGGTCTGGCAAGGCAGTCAGCTGTAAATACCTATCATTTAAAGTGTTATTCGCTTAGTGAAGGTTTGCCATTTACGAATATGGATCAATTAACAACCGAATAACGCGTCAAAATAGTTAAAAGTTACTACGAAAGTGGTGATTCAAACATAATTCAACACGACCGATTTTGTTTTTATTACATGAGAAGTTTTCAGAAAGCATAATTTCACGTTTTGGCGACGTCAATTGGCTACCAAGAACATGCGATTTGACAGCGTTAGACTTTTTTGTGGGACTACGTCAAAGACCGCGTTTACGCAGATAATCCCAAAATTGGCGCCCGAAATGTGTGAAAAAGTGGGCGAAAACTATCGCAAAACGTTGCACTACTGCAATCAATCCAGTGGCAATCATTCAAATGATGAATCTCGTACATAATGGCAAGGTCCAAATATTATAATGCAATTGAAATGAGAGCCCAACCAGATGTTAGACAAAAATAGGACTTTCCTCTTTAAAGGTTTGAAGACAGAATCATAGAAATTAGCAAAGAGACTCCCCTTACAACGCTAAATAAATTGTGGTGGTATTCACTTTCACAATTTCACTTTCGCAATTGTACAAAGTAGCGGGCACTTGCCAATATTCATGTAAATTATTGTTTCATTTAATTTAAAAAATAATGCATTTTTGTGAAAACTTTTTTAACACGTTCTAAAGTAATCGAATTCAGCCGATATAGACGTACGGTGATGCAGGCGCAACGTCGTTATTCATTACTGCGTGGAGGATTCTGGCGGAAATTGCTTTGAAAACCTTTCGAAATTATTGCTTTAAATCATCCAAAATTAATAATCATATTTTGTAGACTTCATGTTTACAGTAACCTCACCAGGAGAAACAAAATGCAGTAAGGCCAGGACTCCTTAGAGGTCAACAGAATGTGATGTTTTTTTAAATCAGTTATTAGAATACAAATTTTTTCCATAATTTCATCACATAAACACTGCAATAAAATTGCATAATATTCGTCGTTGATGGATTATTAAAATAATCCCATGCGTATCGCAAAAAACAGACACCATGACCTTGCCTGCAAACGAAACGTCTTCCCTTTCTTTAGACACGATTCTCCCATTCCAGTCCACCGCTTTGGTCGTTCTTTTGTGTCAGGTTTAAAGTGGTGGAACCACGTCTCATCCATGGGTATAAATCGACGCAAATATTCGACTTTATTGCGGTGAAACATCGCCAAACACTTACTAAAACATCTTCACGATGCTCTATTGAAAGCAAGCGCCGCACCCATCTTGCACACCGCTTTTTTATCATCAAATCTACAGTCATTACACGACGTAAGTACTTTTTGAAATACATATAATTTCAACTACCTCACGCAGCTTCAGCCAACGGTCATTTAATACCATTTTGTGCATTTTATTAACTGTGTCTGGCGTGGACACATCAATTAGTCGACCACTAGGGTGTTTGTCTTGGCAGCTCGTACGGCCTCGTTTAAACTGTGCTACCTAATATTTTAGAGTCGTAAACTCCCCCAGGGTAGAATACAGCTCTTAGCGTTTTTAATATTGGTTGGACGGAGACCTTTCAAATGGCAATATTAAATTACATAACGGTGATCAATTTTTTCCATGTTTACAAATTCACTGAGATCGTTTACTTTTGATGGCTCAAATACAAATACTAAATAACATGACACCTTGAAACTTAAAACATATGTTTTATAAGGTTGCCACTTTCCGCCAAATTATTTTTTTCAAACTACTGGCACTATCTAATGTATACGTCAAGTCGGCTTGTTTTGAGATCGTCATTGTAATGCATTATTTGTTAAATAAATCATCATTTTATGGGCCTATTTGTGAGCAGCATAGTGCTTTTCCGGTTTTCCCTGGCCAGTGTTAAAAATCTTACAATAACCATTTCATGTTTCTAAACGTTCATCCATTTACTGACGTACATGAAACGCAATCTGGCCACAGCCACAATCACCGCCACTCACAACACACAACGATTGGCAACATTCGTCCATCTCCTACAGCAGAGTAAATTCCTAAAACAAATATTTCAATCAGATTTGAAGCCAACATGAAGTGTAACCAAATGTCAGCGGCTCTTTCAATCTGATACCCAATAATACCACCCAAAGATTTCGCAAATGTAGCATTAATCGATGACATGACATTCAGTGCAGTCTGATAGTAAAGACGCAGCATAACAGACATTCCTTCATGCAACCATCCATATGATTTCATAACCATATCTAGTAGAAGAGAGAAATGTAAGGCGACATACAGGCAAACCAATCGCTACAATGTGCAAGCTCTAAAGTCTCATCATAATGCACAGTCATGGAAATGTCATAATGAAAAACCCTTCACACAGCAACAACAAGAAATCTAACATTTCCAAATATAAAACGAAAAGATAGAAATCATGGCCGTTGCCTGGCATCTGCTTAAATTTTTCATGATCCTCTCTTAATAGGAAATTGGGGAAAATATTAGAATGTGTATGCGAACCGAATTTTTTACAACGCCTTCAGATGAGGAGATCACGTGAAGTTTGCATCTTCGCTACGGACATAAGTCAAAGATCCGATCAGAAAATTTAAATGGAAGGGTTGGACGTCAAATTTATAAAATTCTTAATTTTTTAGTGCATTTAGCCGTTACTCCAAACTGCGGCAGGTAGTTGTATTATTATGATTGTCGTTATGCTCGCCATAATCGATTTACTGTGCAAGGAATTGGCAAGATTGTAAAGAAATTTAAAGAGACTGGAATCGTAACAGATGTGGTCAGGCCTGCGAATCATCCCAATGTATGCACTACCGAAAATATCGCTTCTGTTAGGAAAAGTGTGACGTATAATCTGGGTTTCAATTCATAGCGCTATGGCCGTATGATAACCGACTTTTTTTGGCCTGAAATTGAAAATTATGAGCTAGACGATATGCGGATTCAACAAGATAATGCCGCGAGCCACACAACACGACACGATTTTGGCTTCATTGCATGAGAAGTTTCCAAAAAGCGTAATTTCACATATTGCCGAAGTCAATTGGCTACCAAGATTATGCGATTTGACGCCGTTATACTTTTTTGTTGGGCTACGTCAAAGACCGTATTTACGCGGATAATCCCTAAATGTTGGAACATTTAAAAACCAACATCCGTCAAGTTATCGCCGAAATACTGCCCAAAGTGCGTCGAAGGTGGTGGTCGAAAATGATCCACTAAAAAAGATCCACTACTGCATCCAACCCAGAGGGGGTCATTTAAATGGCATTGTATTTCGTTCATTTTAATGAAATAAAAGTTTCATCGAAATCATAGCTTTATGTGTGTTTTATTTAACTTTATGTTTGAAACCGAAAAATGAAAAACCCGGCGTGAACAGGAAGTGAAATAATGAAATAAAAGTTTCATCAAAATCACAGCTTTATGCGTGTTTTCTTTACCGTCACTTTTCAAATCGAAAACTGGATTATCCAGTATAAAAAAAAAGTAGAGGCTGGCAGTGGTCAATATTTTAATCAGCACCTGATATTAAGTTTTTTCGCAATAAATAATTAATTTTTGATAGTAAAATCAGAGAACTTATTTCAGCTCATAACAATTATTTCAAATTTTCGCAAATGTAAATATATTTTTATGGAATGTTGCTACATGACGATATTACAGATATTAAATTGACTGAATGCAATTCATGGAATGTCATTTAAATTTATATCTGTTTTGCTTTCCAACCAACAAATATCGTGTTAAGTAAATTTCAATTGCATTCACTATTTATTGCATTACAGTGAAAATAAACCATTGAATTCACTATTATCGTGATTCATTCCACGGATGTTGACAGTCTATTTTACGGTTATTGACTCAGGTAAACGTTAGTGTGCAAACGGCCATGTTGCAAAAGGATACAATAGTGATTATTCAGGCATACAGTACAATTGAACGCTTTACTGCCACGTTCGACCACTCACAATGGACATCGTCGACGGCAAAGCTAATAGTTCCGTTAACACTCTGTATAATGGCTTGTTGATAAGCTCAACAGCAAACAACAGCTTCAACCCCAAAGCATTTAAATGGAACAGTACGAATGATGTAAATCATAAATTTAATTGAGACTTTGGAGTTTTTCTGGGAAATTTAATATAACATCTTAAAAACTTCAACTTCAAATTATTCATAGACTAAAACACAAAGATGACAGGTTAAATTTTCGCCGAAAAAGATCATGAAATCCAATCGAGTTGAAATTCTAGCAGTGAATACAACACTTTCATGCATAATTTCATAAAATGTTCAAGAATTATAAAGGAAATGATGCGTAAAGTAAACAAATGAAGGAAAGTTTTAATATCGTATGGAAGAGTGTAGAAAGAAAACGCATCAATAACGGCTTATTTATATTTTCTCTTAATGTTCAAAGAGCAGCAAATATCAAATTGTACGGTATCCTTAAAAAATATAACTTCTGCGTACAAAAAACACGTTAATCAAACAATTTAATTGATGAAACTAACACAAAGCTCAAAACAAAAGCTGGCATTAAAGTCGCTGACATCACCCAGCTGGACAATAAACAATGATTTATTTTCTTCTGAGCATAAAGAAGTCTTAAAATATTATTAGTGAGTGACCGTAATAAACCGGCCAAAGGAATACCGAAAAGGCTCGAGTTTGCCCAAAAGAATGTGTTCAGTGCAATGCACGGGAAGGAAGAGGTATAAATTAAATATTGCTTATAACATGTCAGAGAATGTGCTTTTTATTTCGTTTTATTAATTGGCTATGTTATCATTTAATGGCTAATGATTGGCTCAATACAGTGGACATTGGATAGCTTATTTGGATAGCAATATTGCAACTCGAAAGCAAGAAAGCTATTTAAGAACACCAGCAGCGAACTGGTAATGAACATGGTTCAGCTTCTAGGCACAATTTATCCCAAGGAATGTTTAATTTAAAGTCGCGATAGTCGATAGTCGTGTGCACTATCCACCGAGCTATAGTCGCTCTTGTGAGTGCATCGATAATCAATGAAAACACTCAACAGCTTGAATTTTGATCGAATTCGATGTGTTAGCTTGTTTTGCATATCAAATTTCTAAACTCATGTCTTACCACCATTGCTCGGAATTGATTCGTTCCAGCAAGTTTTTATATTTCTGAAGACTTTAGATCTTTCGGAATTAGTCGGGCGAAAACGCATTTCATACGAAAACAACCCCATAAAATTATACAAATGTATTCCTGAGGCAATTTTAACAAATTTTTTCTTGAACTTAAATAACGATTTTCAGCCACCATTTTCTTCACTTTATCGATGTTAATTTCAATTTAAGGTATTGATATCTGGACTAGAGCGAGGAAAATCTTCCAAAGACAACGCGAGTTTTTTGTATAAAATCGATTCACTGTAAGCCTTCTATAAAATTTTCAGCGATTCAAAAGACGAATTTCCATTTGCAATAAATAATTTGAGTTAAAATTCTTTCTTTTTCTAGCCATTGTAAAAATTGCAAAAGAACACATGAGATGAATTGACAAACCCGAGCACTGTAACAAACTAAATAGCAGATCGCGCTCAAATTCTACCTCAGTATAGAAGAGGGTTGTGCCCACGCAGTGACAAAGAAAATTTAGATAATTACTTTAAAGGGGGTTTTTAAATGAACGACTAAATTGTAGAATTCCAGACGAGATCTCTAGTGGTTAGAAAGAGAATGACATACTTAGTTTATCCACGTCCTATAGAATGGATACAAACAAAGATGGAGTACAAAAAAAGGCGTCAAAAAAGAATTTTCTGAAATTTGGGCAAAAAGTTCATAACAATAAAAGTGTTTTCTTTTAATTTTCCTGTGACAAACTTACATTTTTTTATCTTCTATCAAGTAAACCACTGTAACCTTTTGTTTTCTATGTTTCGCATGTGTTCCAAACTAATGACAAATTAGCTGGTCATTGACGACCACGACTTTTTGTGTTTGCTAACAACGAAATCGTCGCTCGTTTTACAGAACTGGTCGTCGTGGTAGCCGTCATGCAGGAATTGGCGTTGTTGCGTTGTGACCTTGATTTTTAAACTCCCCATTCATCATGTTGATTTATGATCTTAAATTATTTGGAAACTGGCGTTAGTTTTTTCTGCCAGTGTGTCATTTAGACGTTTAATTTTAAAGCGTTTTGCACACAAATGCTTGGAATTGTTGCTTTGTTTGTTTGTTTGCAGCGCATTATTGCTCACTTCCTTTGCCAAACCTGACAATGAAAAACCAAATGGAATTTTTGATGGCATTTTGCTTTGATGCCACAGAAAGGCGGTTTTTCTCTCAGGTTTGTGTATTATTTTTTCTTAACATGACTGTGTTGTGTTGTGATTCCATCGTTGGCAATTACTACGCGCCAAAGGAAATAGTCCTTAGTCCTCTACGTCGTCTGCTTTACAGTTTACAGATTTATATGGAAAATTCGTATGCTTTATTTTCTGGCAGAGCATTTCGTCCGTTCTTATTTCAACTAATTTAGTATTTTTTTTTTTTTTTTTGCTTTACTTATTTATTTTTTTTTTATTTTTTCAACGGGAAGTGCTGAAAGCGTCACTGGCATCTGTTTTGTGGTGGAATCCATTAACACTCCGTAAATTCCGTGCAATTATCCGTGGGTGAGAGGGCGAATGTAATTTCAATTAAAGTTCATGTTGTGGATGTTTCAAAGAATGATTTCTCAGAAATGACACTTAAAAAAATGTAATAACTTAGTGACCTTTGAAAATGCCCTGTCGACGTTACTAATTGCATATTTTTCAATTACGCCAAGTGGGGAAGTGTGCAGATGCGGAGTTGCGCATTGGGAGCTTTGTTTTATAATTTATACCTTTACTGTTTAGATACAGCAATGGATGCTAAAACACACATTGTAAATAAAATAATGATTCTACTACAAATGAAATACAGATAACAAAATGTGTAGAAAAAGCGCATTGTTCGATACTTCAGAACATGTAATGTTGGACCGAAGAATCGGCATTAATATATTCGTTCATTCTGGCTTGTATCCTTGTTGCCATCATACTCAAGGCTAACTGATTTAAGAATAATTCTTTACATATCTGATAATACGTAAGATTTGCCACTCAAGGTATCACTATAAGGAAAATTACAAATAGAACTAATATATTGTTTGGTTTTGAAATAAATGATTTTTGGCTTTCAAACAAAAAAAAAAGAATACAGAAATATTTCGAAAGTGTAGCAAATTTGCATTTGAATGGATAAGTTAATGACTGCAATCTACGTTTTAACAATTATTTTTTGTGAACATTGATCATGTCAGTTTTGAATTACTTTCTAGTCGTGGTCTGGACAAAACACGTGCTCGGCATGTTATGTACTATGATTTTCTCCTGCATATCTCGGATACGATGTAAGGTAGTGATCGTAATGTTAATGCCAATATAAAAAAAAATATTATTAATAACAAAAAATAGCAGAATATGAAAGAAGAGCACCAGGAAAAATGTTTTAACGAGATAAAAATTGTTATTGTTGATGCCAAAATATACTGCGGCATTTTCCATCATTTTTCATGTTCAGCGCATGGCCACCCTAATGTTAAGTCGCCGAAAACTCATGGCTTGACCGTGTAACTCACACGTCAACTCAAACTTTAAAAGTTCGTATGGTGTGTGTTACAAATTGTTCTAAAGATGGCTACAATCGGACTTATGTACTCTCTCCGTCGCTTTGCTATTACCAAATCTAAAACCAAACTTCATTTGTTATTTTGAGTTCAAAAAAATTAGTTCATTTGGTAAGCTTCCACACAAATTGTTTATGTTCAGACAATGAAAAGATATTGTTCAATTCCAACATTCTAATTCTTGGTGTTTTCCATTTGTTTATATTTCTACCTTTAGTAAACAATTTGTGAGAAGTATTACAAATTTCTTGGTGATAGTTCTGGTTCACACAATTGTACACCAAAAGCCACCTTTCGTTCCAGGAAACTTAAAAGTTACAATTTAAGCAATAGTAGAAAGTCTCTCAAACACTTTTACAAAAAGGAAATAAAATAAAGATAGCGCGTCTCTAAGTATTACTTCGTAACGAAATGACTGTCGAAAAAGTATTTCTATACGAAAATAAAAACGGAAAACGATGTGCAAAATGTAATTGGCAAGTTGTACATCAGTCAGATTTTGCCTGAAGATTTCAGCTGGAACTTAGGTTTCACAAAAGAAATTATAGGTTTCGATGAAGAATTTATGTTCTCGACGGTATGGCAATACTTGCGAGGGGGAAAAAACCATGAGATTAATTAACTTACATTATTTCTTTTTACTGATATGTTGAAGGCGACTGGCGAAGTAGTCCGGTTGGTGGCTAGCGAAAAAAAGAGCGAGTTTATCGCTGGTTTCAACCACGAGACCACCATGCCGCCACATGAGCGGCCACATGAGCGTAAGAAAATAGGGTTTAATTTGAATGGCTCTGATAACTTTTATTATTACTGGCATGACATTCGGCAACCTGAATGTTACTTCACAAAGCGAAACTTTAGTGGCGGATCGCTGAAGGTTTGGGCTGCATTTATCTACCACAATCAAATCCCAATGTGCAGCATTTTCGGGCGTTTGGATACAGAAGGCTGCATAAATTTGTTGGAGAATGTTTTTGTGGACTTTTTTAATGAAGAACCATCTAGCGAAACGATTTTTCAGTAGGATAATACGTTCATACACGATTCACGGACTAGTTGAAATTGGTTTCAAGGCAAGGAAATTGTCACTGTAATAGCCAGCTCGATCTCCGCTTTTGAATCCTATTGAAAACATATGGGCAACCTGGTTCGTCGCGTTTATGCTAAAGGGAGAAATTTTCAACCGGTGGAATAGCTTCCAAAACCCGTATCTCAGGAATGGGCTCAAATACCATGTGCCTTCCTATTGCACGACTACGTCACAAGAAAATGAAATTCTTTCTTTTCTAACTTTAATGATTGTTGACTTTTTTACTCTCTATTCAGGTACGAATTTCCGAAAATTCCTCTTTATCATAAGCCTGCCTTTGTAGAAGAATCTACATTCACTGTATTTATTTATTTACATGGCTTGTAATTTAAAGCCTTGCGGCCAATTATATGTTAAATACTCGTTAATTTACTCAATAATAAACATTTTAAAAGAAAAAGGCGTAATAACAATCGAATATTAAATTATAAAAATGTTATATGATTTTAAAAATGATAAGATTATTAAAGACAAAAAATATAAAATAAAACAAATTTAAAAGTTTAATGCTGGGTTCGCACCATATGCGGCAATCCCGTTCATTAATATATACATTTCAAATAAATTTCATCGCTCATTGCAATTCTCCCTTAAAACAAAAACAAAAACAGAACATTATTAAGTTTTCTAAAACAAACTCACCGAATACTGCACTGCCCTATACGATTTTCATTGATTAAACGGCTATGCTAATCGACATGTCCAAGCAAAAAATTTATGATGACAATAAATTTTACTGCTTGCAAATATGCATTTAATAATATAATACAACTGCTTTACAACAATGTACAAAAGTAGGTAGTAGTAGTTTGAAAATAGAAAATAAACCGATGGAGCTAAATCTGGGGAATAAGGTGCGTGATGAAGCAATTTGAGCTTTAATCTATCATTTTTGGCCTTTTTCCGTAAATTTCATCACCCAAACGCTGCTATAAATTAGCATAACTTTCGTCATTAATAGAATTTCCCTTCTGAATATATTCATTAAAAGTAATCCCATGGGCATCCCAAAAAAACAGACGCCACGACCTTGCCTACAGATGGAACCGTCCTCGCCTTCTTTAGACACGATTCTCCCATTCCAGTCCACTGCTTAGACTATTTCTTTGTCTCAGTTGTGAAGTGGTGGACTCATGAAAAAATTGGGCTTTATTGCGGTGAAAATCGCCAATTATTCTACTGCTGTTTTTGCTCTGTTGCAAGCAAGCGTGGCACCCATCTTGCGCACAGTTTTCTCATCTTCAAATCTTCGGTCAATATACGATATATAGCGCTTTTTGAAATGTCCATGATTTCAGCTAGTTCACTCATTTGGTGTGGATACCTCAATTGGTCGACCCCTAGGGTGTTCGTCTTGGCAGCTCGTACCATCTCGTTTAAACTATATTACTCTTTCAATTGGTACTATTGAATTAAATAACGATGATCAACTTTTTTCATCTTTACAAATTTGTTAAAATCGCTTTTTTAACGGCTCAAATAAAAATACTTAACCACATAGAGCCTTGAAATCATAAATATATGTTTTGTTAGGTTGCCACTTTTTACCAAAATAATTTTTGTCAAAATACTGACACCATCGGCTATTTTTGGGATTCGTTTAAACGGTCCTCTAAGAAACTAAGTGGTACAAGTCTAAATTTGTTAATAATTTTGATAAACATAGACAAGTGTAAATAACTTATTTTATTTCTTAATTAAACAGTGTTTGTATAAAATTGCTTTAACTATTTTACTCTTCACTTAAAATATGAGATTCTCAACATACTATTAGTCATCAATGTTATATAAATGCATAGGTTAGACTATGAAACCTGACTTTAAGTGGTTCAAGAAGCTTCACGAAATCCATATTATCTTTATCAGCAGTATGTTGGACCAATGTCACTAAAGGCCTTCGTCATAAAAAAATTACTTTAAAATATTGTCAAACTAGATTAGTGAATGATTATGTTAGATTTGTGCTAAGTTAACCGCTAATGGACTAATTCATGACCATCAGTACGACAAATCACTGTTACCAATTAATTTAAGTGCCGCAATTTGAAAAACCGATTTTAGGTTTTTGAGCGGTCGCCTATATAGGGCAACTCCAAATTACATGCATGATGGCAATTCTAACGTTAAACTCGAGACTAAAAAAAAAGTGACTGAAATGAAAAAGTTGCTTTTTAAATGTACTAGATTTACACGCCAGCAACTTTTTCTAGTCTTCGTCAAACTTGAACACAAATTCGCTACGAATGCCTTCTTTGCATTTGGGGAAACGATATCCTCATATCTAATGATTTGGTACTCAATTCTATTTTTCAACTGTAGCCATTTATTTTCAGATCCCACACTTGATGGCAATTTCAAACGTAAATATTTGACAAGGTTTCCACTAAGTAATTAGTGAAACCTTATTTATGGTGCCACCCACCACTGTCGCTGAAAAGACTGTGAGTGTCTAGCCTATTTTTTTGTTTTTGCTGGTTCAAGTCTGGAAATTGTTTATTTTAAAGTATAAAAGTCTACTAAGTTTCATTGCACCCAATGAGGACACAGTTGAGATTTGACTCATTTAAATATCGTTCAAGCAATGAAAAACAGCTAGTAATTACACAGCCGCACAGTGAGGAAAATTGATACTTTGGACGTACCCACTTGTAATCCATAACTCTCAACCGATTTCTATAATTCTTTTTTTTTTTTTTTTAAATCGTAGGAAACAAAATTGAAAGTGTTTGTCGTTACAAAACCCCGCATGATGGAAGAACATGATCATAGGTCAGCCATCAAACTCAATTCTATGTATCTCGGTCTCTTTCACTATAGCAAAGCGGTTTTCCGCAGAAAATGTTCAACGGTCCAAATCCCTTCTTTGCCCTCTCACACGCGTCATTACACCAGTGAGAATCACTTCTCAAATATGATCAAAAGCCTAATGTTACAATGACCTATGGGAATCCCACAAAGTATTTTCAAATCGCTTCTACATACACCCATCAACAATTTGGGTTCTGCCGCACATAAGTAATAATAATCTTGAGGTTTCGCAGTTCTAGATAACCACTTATCGGCAACTGTTTTCTGTACTCAGTTATCTATCAACCCAATGTGGTGGTAAATAGAAAAGTGATCACAGCCCAGGAAATCTTTTGTAGACAAAACACTTGAAACTTAGCAGGGTCTTACGTACTTACGACACTTTCGGGTTGATAGCATTTATAGCAGCATATAGTCCAAGTCGATACTGAGTAATGACCTCTGCTGTATAATGTACAACCGTCTGCACAACACTGCAACAATCATCCACCCGGAACGAGAGGCTAATTTGCGGAAACTCGCTGTAAAAATCAGACGCCGGCTTTCTGAAAAGCCTGTACTTCTGATTGCCCAATCTGAAAGAGCGACTAAGCTGCAGACCCTCAATATAGGCACCATCTCCCGATATTTCAAGGTATTTTCACCAAAAAACTCAGCAGTTAATTCAAAGTAAAGATACAATTGCAGGTCGTTGCTGTAGGCGCCAACAGCTACCTCCGTCGCATTATCCGTAGAGGACAAGAGAGTATAGTTGTGTCCTTGCCTACACAACTACCCTTCATTGAATACATGATCTCAAAAAAGTTGCCTTCAAGCACCTACCTCCCTTAATCTGAAAGCGCTAACATCTGCAGAAACCCTTACAATATGACCGTGAAGAATCGCTTCCTGACGAAAGTTTCTTCTCGCTTTTGTAATCCAAAATACAGCAACCTCCTCGAGATTGCCAAACACTTGTAGTAAAAAGGAATTCATTATTGTTATTGAAGGCTTCATTTAGCGCAACACAATCGTTTTTCCTTGATGCTGTCGTAATTGATCCACTTTTCGTCATCAATAACCAACGGCTTCAGAAAAGTTTGTTGCAATTCAGCGATTCGTAAGTAAAAATTCGAACTGTTTTTTTTTTTTTCATTAACTCCTCAGTCACCCCTACATTGAATATCTTTTCCTTTTCATATCCAGTCTTATTCAATTAGTTACTAATTCGAGTAGTTTTGTGCAATGTTTAGCTCCTGTGCAATTAAAACAGTGACGATCGGACTTCACGGTTTTCAATACGCATGGTGCTTCTCTAACACCAAAATTACCAGAACGGTGCCGAGGAAAGCAAAATTGTGCATTATTGGCTATTACAGTATCAGCACCATAAACAGTACTCACATTTGTAGATGCCAGATTCGTGTTTTCCTCTTTATCTTTATCCTCTGTAAGAAGCAAAGTACTGGTGTCCATCTTTGAAGCGCGCTCAAACGATACGGAGTCAAGCAGTCACAAATCTTCCTGTGCAGTGTATGGGAAAATAATGTGTATTGGAAAAATAATGGATTTATTTTTACTAGACCATATACCAGATCAGTCTCAAAACTAGCCACCCTGACGTATAGATGGTGCCAGTAGATTGTAAAAAATTATTTTGGTGAAAAAGGTTAACCTTACAAAACTTACTTGTATGTTTTAAGTTTCAAGGCACTACACTGTTTAGTATTTTTATTTAAGCCATCAAAAGAGAAAAAATTGGTCACCGTTATGTAATTCAATATTTCCATTTTTCTGCGCCTTTGTTTATGACTGTAAAATTTTGGGTAACCGAATTTATACGAGACCGTACGATCTGCCAAGACGAACTCCGTAGGGGTCGACCAATTGAGGTGTCAACGCCAGACACAGTAAAGAAAATCCACAAAATAGTATTGAATGATCGCCAACTGAAGGTGCGTTAGCTAGCTAAAATGAAATTAAAATGGCATCTCAAAAAGTGAAAAAGAAAACCATCAACGGCGAATATAATTCAAATTTATTGTAGCATTTAGGTGATGACATTATGGTGCGTTTTCATCAAGACAATGAGCCTGTTCATAGAATGTAAGATTACTGAAAGGCCCTTCTCCAAGAATGCGACTAATGTAATCCATATACATAGTAACACAAGTACCCATAAATTCACTCTGGTAAAACATCGTGTTAAGTCCGATAAGATAGGATATGGTGGAGTAACATTCAAAGCCAACTGTTTTCTTGCTTCCTTATTTAGAAATTCTTAAAGCAACTGAATGGTAATTTGTTATAAAATATTAATTAGCACAAAGTGTGTGTTGTATAAAGACAGGCGAATAACAAACTTGCCCTTGATTACAGTTAAAATGATTTTCCCTAGAGTTTTATGTAAGCGCTAAGAATTTTGTTTTGTGTCCTTCGTAAGTTATTCTTCTCAGATGTTCAATTAAAATTTATAAATCCCAACCAATATGGATATTTAGATTAACTTTACTATCCCCTACTTATTCCAGATGCTATCTATTAACGGATTAATAGTCTTATACGATCACTTAAATGGTTCTGCCGAGTGGAGGATGTCAAAAATCAAAGTCAGCTCTATTCAACTTGACTGGATCTTACTACTACTTTAGACTACTACTAAGTCCACAGAACAGCCGATATTCCCACTATGTAAAGGAGAATATTCACCAAAATCTATTGATACTATTTTCAATAAAAGCCATGGACAACATTGATAGAAAACTGCTACATATGATTGCAGCCTTCTCAAGTATGGAGAAAGGATCATCAAAAATGGGCTTGGTGGCAAAGCGGGATAAAACTAAATTATCTAATGAACATTTAGTCTATAACTTTGAAAAATTAAGTGAACTCATCTATGTCGGCTCCGCCCCCAATATTACGAATAATACCAAGCTGGAGCTAAGGAGAATAGTTTCGCTAACGAAAAGGTGTTACTACGGGCTTAGTATGCGATTTCATGAAAAAGTTCACTCTGAACAAACAAAAATTCAACTATGCCAGATTTTTTGGTAATGACGCAAATATATGTATCCACCCTGGGTGTCTTGGAGAGAAAAATAGTTTGCGAAATGTGTGAAACAATCATCATTAATTGTAGATGCATAAATCATAGGCTGCATTTGCTACATACCAACAGCATCGTGGTCAAGCGCATCAAAATACGGCGGTTGTGTCATGTTTTTCCAGCAAGAAAGGTTCTCGACGATATATTTGATGGGCAGCATAGAAGAATATGACCAAAACTCCATTGCAAGGGCCAGAATTTTAAATCACTGTAAGTTGACATATATTAGGGAAGAAGCGCACAAGACTGAAGTGTTTGGAAATCATTTCCAATACAGCCCATAATGGATACAAATTTCTGTTCTAGACGTCACATGACTAAGTGTTTTTGATTTTTGGTTGAATTGTTCAACCAAAATCACTTTTCTCCCATTGTGTGCTGAAAGTTAAAGCAAATCAAGTCTCAGAGGATGCAGTAAACGTTCATTAAGCACAATTTTCATATTTGAATAAACAATTGGTGGGACATTGTTTGAATTTGGAATTAAATTTATGACGAGCCACAAGTAACCATAAACTCACTTTGGTAAAACATCGTGCTAAATCCGATAAGATAGAATATGGTGAAATAACATTCAAAGCCAACTGCTTTCTTGAAACATTTCTTTTGGGCCATATTATTGCTTCCTTATTTAGAAATTCTTAAAGCAACTAAATGGTAATTTGGTATAAAATATTAATTAGCACAAAGTGTGTGTTGCATACAGACAGAAAAATAACAAAATTTTCCTTGATTACATTACAGTGATTTCTCCCTAGAGTTTTATATGAGTGATAAGAAATTTTTTCTTGTGTCCTTCGTGAGTTATCCTCCTCAGATGTTCAATTAAAATTCATAAATCCCCATCCAGTTCGTAACAATAATAAATGTCCTCTCGAATATAACATTAATTAGCCTTCCCGAAATATCTGTCAATTATCCTCGCAATTCCATGTTTGTATTAATTGGTCCTCTTAATGAAGAAAAGAATGATCGACACTGTCAATACAGTAATTAAAAGGGACAGCATACAAATATACCTATATATGATATTCTATTTGAAGGAATTGCATTATTCCTAAAAGCTTACATACATATATGGCAAAATATTTATAATTGATAAGTTACACGTACGAAGCATTTTGCTAAATTAACATTATGTGGGGTATTTTTATGTAAACTCTGTAGGAAATTTTAGTGTAAATAGTTTATATAACATTTTCAAAATTTGAAACAGACCATTTGGAGTCAGTAGTACAATTGGATACCAAAAATTTGGGATCAGAATTTAATTAACTTTATTATGGTGATTCCTGAACTGAAACCACTTTTTTTGAAATCGGTTGGTTATACTGGTACATACCTATAGTTTTCCACAGAACATCAAATCGTAATCATAACCGCAACTGTTATTCAAAACAAATGATAGCATTTACATACCGAAATAGGAAATAACAAATATAAAAAAAGAGATGCCCGTTAACCGTTATTAAAAAAAATTGGAATAACCAAACTTTAACCGAGACCCTAATACCGATAGCATTTCAATACTTTTTCTTATTATACCTTCACCCCCAGCGTTTGAAGTATTGAATACCTTTAGACTCTATCGAATGAATGACTGAATATATAAATATATTCTATATAGATATAGAAATATATCAATTTATATATATATATATATATCAATTTATATATATATCAATTTACATATTTCTATATCTATCTATATACTTTTTAAAACTTGGCACAGCATAATACTTTCCCAGATCTCCCTACCCGGTGGAAGTTCACTTCATGCAGTTGACTTTATAGGTACTTTGGCTGAGGGAAGAAGCAAGCCCTGAAGGAATTATTCAAGAGGGGTATGTTTCTTATCTCAAAGCTGCTTTAACTAATCTTTCCGGAATTTGTCCGAATTTCCTAAAGTGGCGCTGGCTGTCACAAATACAAATAAAAGCAATCCCATGTGTGATACCGCACTGTGAGTAAGGTTTTCATAGAGAGACCTACGTTAAACTATCGCGGATTTGATTTCCCAGATAGCAGCCGGAATTGTAAAGGGGTATATAGGTCCATTGTTTTTGGTATCTTCCATACAAATTCACCGATTAATTTAATTAATTTTTTTCCTCTGTAACTCTTAACTCGTAGACTGCAGAAAACCTAAATTTTTAACCATTGCCTGGTAAAGTTTGAGAAAATCGGCCGACTAACCACGGCCATTCTAGGACCTTCGACAAAGACGTTCCAGTTAATCCATATATTCTTAGGTTTATGTCTTTAACCTGGCTACAGCAAATTCAATCAATCTTATCACAAGCTAACAGTTTGGAGTCTGAGAATGAAAGTGCTCCGGATAGTCACACTTCTTCTGTCCCCATGGATTTAAACAACTTTCCAAAATTCATTTTGTAAACTGCCACAACTCAAATGTTGCCAATATTTTCATTATATTCATTTATTTTAATGCCTAGTAAAACTAGGGAAACATCTACAAAATAATCACGCCCTTTTTTAATCCCACACAAATTGACCGATTCATTGAAACTAAAATTTTTCTTCCGTAAAGCGTAATTAATAGTCTGAAGTAATTACAATCTTTGTAGGTTACATTAAATTATAACGCTTGACAAAAATGTGAGAACAATTGACCGAATAACTCCGCCTTTTCCGGTACCTCTCATACAAATGACTGACTTAACCCACATGCTTTTAGCTTCCTACCTTTTAAGCAGTTACTGCGTTCAATAAACTTAGTTCTGAGAACAATAATGGACTGATTTTCCAAGAATTTTATGGTAACTCAAATTATTAAAAAATTAAAAATAAATTATCGGATAATCAAGCCCTTTGTGGTACCTCCCATGCAAATTATACCTAACTTCATTCATATCTCTCATTTATTCATATCTTTCTTTCAATATAACTTCTTTCAAAATAACTTAGCATCAGGCTTTTCAGTAAATTTTGTTCTTTTCTTAGCAGCTCAGCATTCTAGATATAGGGTGATTGTTTAAGATTAAAGTTTTTCAGGCTGGCAGCACTGGTTGTTAATGGCGTCCAAATGTCATCTGTCAAAGTGAAAAGTGTTCAGTATACTCTGCCATTTCATCATGGAAAGACTAACAAACGAGCAACGATTGCAAACCGTTGAAATTTATTATCAAAATTCGTGCTCTGTGACAAATGTGTATCGTTTGATACGACCATTTTATGGTCGTCATAATCGACCTGCTGAATTAACAACTCGTGCTATTATTTCCAAACTTCGCACCAAATTTACTTTGTTGGACATAAAACCATCGACTCGCATGCGTTGAGCGCGTACCGAAGAAAATATTGCAGCCGTAGCGACCAGTGTTGATGACGTTCGTGAAATGTCAATTCGTCGCCGTTCTCAGCGATTGGGCATGTGTTACTCAACCACAAAAAATTTTTTTTTCCCCCAATTGGCTGAGTTGAACTTGTTTGACAAGTGGTTTCATCAGGACGGTGCAACATGCCACACTGCTCGTGAAACAATGGATATGTTGAGGGATGAACTTGGTGAGCAGCTTATCTCTCGATTTGGCCCTGTGAGTTGGCCCCCGAGGTCTAAATCGCAAGATCGTCTCTTGTCATTTCTTATGGGGTTATGTCAAGTCGTTAGTCTATGTGGACGAGCCGAGCACTATTGAAGCCTTACAGGATAGCATAACACGTGTTATTCGTGGAATACAGACCGAAATGCCCGAAAAAGTGACGAAAAATTGGACATTCCGAAAGGACATTTTGAGACGGAGCTGCGGACAACATTTACATGAAATTATCTTTAAAAATTAAATGGCAAAGACCAATTTATCGATTTCAATAAAATGCAAATTTGAGTGTTTTATTCGATTAAAAAAAACTGCGATTAACAAATCACCCTACTATAAAGAATCGTTGAATTATGTTAAATGTTTTCAATCGAGATATTCTACGTATTATTTAAGTTGCAGTTTTCTACTTGTTCCGAAAACTGCAACTTAAACAATAAGATTACTCGTAGAATATCTAGATTGTAAACATGAAGATTATCATTGATATGTTTGGATTTGAAAATGAAATTCGGAAAAAACGAAGTTTCGATGAAACTTTTAGTTCATTATAATACTAATATTTTGTCATTATGCACGCAATACAATGTCATTTAAATGGAAGCTTCTGAATTGGTGACAGCAGCGGCTCCTTTTGAGGCAGTTTTTGATCACTTTTTCGCATACTTCGGGTGGTAACTCAGCGGTAACCTGACGAATGTTAGTTTTCAAATACTCCAATCTTTGGGATCTTTGACGTAGCCCCACAAAAAAAAGTCTAACGGCATCAAATCGCATGATCTTGTTGGCCAATTGACGCTGCTAAACTGTGCGCTTTCTGGAAACTTTTTATGAAATAAAGCCAGAATTAGATGGTTCAGTTCATAGTCTTCAATTACAGTTCTTAGACAGTCATAATGCTCTGAATTGAAATTCTGATTATTTGCTACACTTACACTAACTGAATTAACTGGCATTTTCGTCAATGCGTATATTGCGATGATGCACAGGCCTGACCATACTGTAACGCTTCCAGTTTGTTCAAATTTCTTTAATCTTGCCCATTCATTCCTTGCACTGTAGGTCGATTGTGACGACCATAATTGCCCATAAGGCATGAAAAGCGCTCACTTTGTAGTAGGTTTTAACTATTTTTACGCATTCTTCGATAGTTAAAGATCCATATTCGCAAATGGCAAACCTTTCACTACATAGATAATATTTCCAATGAGAGATATTTAACAGCTGACAGCATTGCAAAACCAGATTATACGAATTACCTTGCGTAGGAAAGAGATGGAGAAAAAGCAAAATAGTGGCAACCATTGCAAATACAGCCTTAATTCAAATTATTGGCTGAAATGTATTGCTCAAGCCTTGTATTATTTAATGTATCCAAAACCGGTTTCAGGATATCTCAAAACTGAAATGGCAACTCTCTCATGTTGTCATGTTTTAATCATCCTAATCAATATCCCTCCACGTTGATTTTCCCGCCCAGATACATAGGAAAGTGAGTCCGACAGTAGTAAAAGAAGTCATCAGACTAAGCACCATATCAAGCGGCCCTGAATTCTTATAGTGCTAAGTTCTTACCGCATCAACACTGTTCTAGTTTTGCTTCGCAGTAAGCACAGCTCATAAGATGTGGATGGTGTAGCCGCTTCAACTAATATTGTGTATGCTTGTAAAAATAGCGGATGCCTAACATCTACTATGCATTTGAAGTAGATCCGTTCAACACTATCCAGGTTTTTTGACGCCGGAATCTTTATTGTTTTATTCCACAAATATTACCCAATTTCGGAATCAGAATTTTGACAAAAAAATTAGACTCTGAAGGAATTTGAGAATTCAAAATAGCGCAACGACAATTGGCTTCATTGTGCCTTAAAAAAATAATTCATTTTAACCCTCATTTTACCAGTAAATCAGTTTTCTGTAATTCCCCTCAACGCTTCCGAATGCTGACAGTCGTGTTTACTGCTAGCTGTTTCATAATTCATAATTAAGTGGAAGGGATCACAGGGCAGTTTGGCATGCCGAATGGCTTCTAGTAAGATCTACGAAAACTTATCAGCTTATAGAGATCTGGAAAATTTAGATGCAACTGCAGCTACCGACTACTCTCTATATAAAGTAATAAAGCGTACGAACAAGTCCATAAAACACGATCCCCCTATTCGAACCATACGGAATACATGGGCTAAAAGTGATTCTGAAGAAGCTGAAACTTTCGCAAAACATCTGGAGAAAGTGTTCGTACCTAATGAACAACATGGTAATTACACTTTTTTAAATGAGCTGCACAACTTTCTAAATGAAGATTACCAGATGGACTTGCCTATTATACAAACTACCACCTGCGAAGTTAAAAATATAATTGCTGATTTAAAAGACCGAAAAGCTCCGGGATACGACTTGATCACTGCTAAAGCCTTAAAAGAATTGCCTCAGGAAGGCTTACAGCTTCTAACAAGAATGTACAATGCAATCATTTTAAAGTTGTACATTCCGCCACAATGTAAAATATCTCAGGTGAAAACGATACGAAAACCAGGAAAACCACCTGAAGAAACCTCTTCTTAAAGGCCCATAAGTCTCCTACCTATACCATCAAAAGTCCTCGAAATTTTATTTCTCCGAAGATTAAACCCCATAATAGAGTCAAAAAAACTAATACCTGATCACCAATTTGGTTTTAGACAGGGACATGGGACGATTGAACAGGTTCATAGATTAGTTGAACTGATAAATAAATCTTTCGATACGAAAAAGCATTGCAATGCGGCATTTCTGGACATTTCACAAGCCTTTGATAGGGTATGGCACGAAGGTTTATTATTCAAATTGAGGAAAATGTTACTCACGAATTTCTTCATTTTTCTGAAATCTTATCTATCTGAACGAACCTTTTTTTGTTAAACACGGCGAAGACATGTCGGACATGCTTAAATCGCATGCGGGAGTACCTCAGGGCAGCATTATTGGTCCTACCTTATATCTGATTTTCACTTCGGACCTACCCACAGAAGAAGGGACTCTTATCGGCACGTTTGCAGACGATACAGCTGTTCTTGCCACTGATGTCAACCCGGATCAAGCATCTAGAAAATTGCAAAATCATCTCGATACCATAACAAAATGGCTGCGCAAATGGAGAATAAAGGCAAACGAAACGAAATCGGTTCAGGTAACGTTTACACTTCGGAGAGGATGTTGCCCTCCCGTGTCTATTAATAATGTTGAAATACCTCAAGCAAATGATGCAAAGTATCTAGGCATTTATTTGGACAGAACACTAACTTGGAGAAAGCATATATTTACAAAAAGACTGGCCTTGGTGCTCAAACTAAAATCCTTAAATTGGCTTTTGAATGGCAAATCCAAATTATCCCTAGACAACAAATTAAAAATCTATAAATGCGTCTTAAAGCCCGTATGGACATATGGAATCCAGTTATGGGGGACTGCAGCAAACTCCAACCTTGAAATATTACAACGCTTTCAATCCAAAGTACTGCGAACCATTACTGGTGCACCCAGATACTTCTCGAACAAACAGTTGCATAGAGAATTTAAAACACCCTTCATTAAGGAAGAAGTCCAAAAATACTCTGCTAGATACATGAATCGTATTCCACAACATCCGAATCAGCTGGCGTCCAATCTGATGAACGAAACACCATTATTTACCACACTAAGGAGGAGAATCACACAGGACCTGGCTACTGAGGACGAATATAGCAGTAGGGACTCTCAAGGAAGTGTTCCCGAATAAAAATAAAATTTTAGTATATAAGTAGTATGTAGGCCAACCTAGATATTACTGAATGTCCAAGGACAGATTGTAATAAATCCAGAATTTAAAAAAAAAATGTCTCTACATAAAAATCGGCATAACCAGTCATTCGCAAATTAAACTCTTACAGTTCGTCTATTGCAAGAAAACGTTTAAAATTTCGATTATATTAAATTAACTTCGCAGTACTTAATACTGCAGCAGCGAACAAATTCCAGAAGTAGTTCGCTCGTTAAATTTATCATCTTACTTGCTTACTTAATTATTTATAGTAATGTTTAATTATTTATGTAACCTTTCAGTCCTTTGTTGTTTAGGATTCAACAATCTGGTCCTTTTAAAAGAGTCATTTCCGCGTCACCCATTGAATTCTCTGGGTTTCTGTGTCGCAGTTTTTCCCTCCATTTGCCTTCAAATTCGCATAAACCACAATTCAGTTTAATAACTAAATCGAAAAAAAAAACTAAGAAACGTTCTCCTTCCTCCCTATTTCCATTAGGTATCTACCGAAATCTAATCAAGCAAATTGATGACAATACAATAAGTCAATGGAATGTAAACTTCAGGAAAAAAAAACACACACACACACACGCAGACATTAATCCTCTTAAATGTTATAAGTGTATTTGAGAGAACGTATAGCCACAACACAAACACACTCAAAAAGTGTCATTGGAGGGATACCCGTAAGAATCATTCAAATCTGTGGACAATGTAAATATCTGACTTTGATTTGATAAGCTAGCGAAATGTTAGCAATGAGTTTGTTCTTTATGATCCAATGTTGGTCATACAGAGATCTGGGATACGAGGGTTGCTGCTTCCATTTTGAGATATCGTATAGCAATACAGATGAAGATACATGAAAACTGATACCAACATCTGGAAGTTTGAAGGTGTTTCCATGGCTGATGTACAGGCTCATAGAGGTTTGTTGTAAGAGCTCTATTTGGGTTTACATTCTTTCAAAAAGGTACCGGGAATTGGTCAATAAAACACAAAACAAAGGCACTCGAATTTATTGTATCGTGTTCAAAATAGGCACTTATGCCACCGATATTGTAATTGTGTCATTTTTCAAACCGATTTTCCAGAAAGGGCTTCAGTTACCGTCGCGAATAATCTTTTATGAAGACAATTGGGTTTTGGAAAGGAGAAAAAAAGGCAGACGGAGCCATATCGGGTGATTTGGCCAGAAATCTCTTCACAACGACAGCTTTCGTCAAAACAGGAATTTGTTCTCTCAAATGTCACATAATCCCCAGATTATGTACATATTTATTTATAAACAAATTCGCTTACATTCCATGAATGAGATATGGGAGGGCTTTTGACATTCAGTGAACTCACATATGTTCTATTTTTAGACTACAATTTAACGACAATTCCAAACGTAACAGTTTGAGAAGCATTTGCTAAACTTGTCGTCTACTTAACTACTCGAACACTTCGAGTCAATTACACTGAGCGTCATAAGTCTACGCTCCCAACTCATTACCAACTATTAGTGCAAAAAAAAAAATATTCGAGTGCACACAAAACAACAAATTAATATAAGTTAATTGTTGTTTATAGTTCAGACAACGTTGACGACTAACATTTTTTTCACACATTCAGAACATAGTGAAAATAACGGCATTTTTTCAGTACATCTGTAGTTAGACAGCATCAAAAATGAACGCTCATACCATTAAAGTTCTCTATACATATTCAGTACGTGGACATTGACTGCCATGCACACATCATTTGGTGGGAATATTTGTAGAGATATAATTTTATGATTTTTTTCTACCATTTCGCACAATTATTGAGCAATGCCTGCTAAAAGACAAAAAAAATATCTGTAGACGAAAGGAAAATAATTATAAACTTTTCTAAAGATGGTCGAAATTATCGGTAAATTGGAAGAACTGGGAATGTCATGGACATCGGTTCGAACATTAATTCAGAGTTTTGAAAAAACAGGAATAATAACTTCTAAGCCAAGATAGAGTCGCCCACGAAAATTAGCCGATAGGGAATCTAGAAGTGTTATAAAGAAAAATCCGGGAACATCCACATGAGTCATATCAAATAACAACAGATGCCCAACAAAAGTTTAAAAAGTCAATTAGTGTGTCTACTGCCAGAATAATTCTAAGAAAATCTGGTTATCATGGTCGTGTTGCTCAAAAGAAGCCGTTCATTTCATTGGTCAACCGAAAAAAACGTCTTGCGTTTGCAAATAAGTACGTAAACATTCTGTCAGGCTTCTGGAAAAAGGTAATTTTTTTCCGGCGAAAGTAAATTCTGGATTTTTGGATCAAGGGCAAACAAATGGTGTGGAGAAAATCGGGAACCTTTTTCAATAAAGAAAGTTTACTGCCAACAGTCAAGCACGGTGGGGGAGGAGTGATGATGTGGGGATGTATGGCAGCTGGAAGAGTGCGCAATTCTGAATTTATCGAGTCAACCATGGACAGATTCGCCTATCTAAACATATTAAAAAGGAATTAAAGGGTGCTCAAAAATTGGGATTGTCCTGTGAATATTACTTTCAACAGGACAATGACCCAAAGCACATTGCTGAAATTGTAAAGCTTTGGATGCTACATAATATACCAAAAACGCTGCTGACTCTCTCGCAATCACCAGATATAAACCCAATTGAACACCTATGGGCCTTACTAGAGACAAAAATCCGCCAACACAACATTACTAGTAAAGTAATGTTAAAGGATGTAATCAAGAAAGAGTGCGAAATGATTACGGCTGCAGAGACTTCAAATCTTGTTGATTCCATGCAAAATAGATTAAGAAAGGTTCTCAAACGTCGTGAATATCAGACACGAAACTAATTAATACGTATTCATACGATTTTTTATTTATATTTAGTTTTTATGGATGTTATAGCTATGAGCGTAGACTTTTGACGCAATAGTTTTTGAAATGAATTTCTATTTTTGTTGTTTTTATGAAAACTAGGGGTAATAATGGACAAAATGATCTCTTATAATAAAGTACCTGAAGCACAATGTTTATTTCATAAAAAATAATTACCTAAAAATCAAAGTTTTAATTCTTGCTTTTAACAGTAGCATATAATGCACCAATAGAGAGTAGACTTATGACACTAAGTGTACACCGCTCAAATAAAGATAGGTGGATGTATGCGGGATTGAACCCGCTGTCATGCAAACGGTAGTCACATGTAGTAACCATTACGCCACGGTCAGCCACAAATATCCTTATTTACCGTTCGATATTCTGTCAAGAATTCCGAGTGTACAGCACGGCGAGAATCAAAGAAAATAGTCAATGTTTCCTTGATTTTTGACGAACTTTGATGTAATTATTTCGGTTTAGGGGCATTTAGAAGGCGCCATTTCGAAACTTGTTAATCGGTTTACATGTTAAACCGATAAACCTACTTCTCGTCACCATTTATAATGCATTTTATGAATATATGTTCTGAGTTGACACATTCTAGCATGTATTCAGCAACTTTTGCGCAGTAGGCTTCTTGAACAACATCGGATTTAAATCACGTCTCGACTGCTTTGAGTTGAAATAGTACGTTTTATGAATATAGATTCTGAATTGACTCTTCGTAGCATGTCTTCAGCGGCTCTTCCGTAGCCCTTCTGAACTAATCGTTGGCAACAGGTTCTTATCCAGCAATTTATTCATCCGACACGCAAAGCTCCACGACTAACCCTCTCTAACTTAGATAATGATTTTTAGCCACCATTTTTTTTCACTTTAACTTGAGTTTAAGGCGTTGGCGACTTTAAACCACATCTCGACCACTTTTGAATACACTGGACCACTCGTATGAACACGTTCTTGATAAAGTCGATTCACCATAAGAATTCTGTAGTATTTTCAGCGATTCGGCGCTCGAAATTGCATTTGCAATACAAAATTCTTCTTTGTTCGAAATTTTTATCCATTGTAAAGATAGCTTAAATATGCTTAAGCTCAAACAACACGCCAATAAAGAGGGCAGTAGTGCCAACTTAGTGACAAAACGAAATTTTGACAATCCCTTTAAGATAACTTTTTAAATGATCAATTCCAGGTACCTTTTTGAGGCAACGTATAAAAATTTCCATGTCATAATTTTCCATCAACGGCATGACAACTAATCCACTTTACCTTTATGCGATAAAAGGCGTTCCTGGACCAAGGGTATTCTTCTGCTTTTAGAACACGGATGCTATGCGAAAACAGAAAATGCAAGATGGTAATGTGATTCATCATTCATTCCGATCGCATACATTTAGCATAACATGAACTATCAGGCACCAAAACCATCTTCCCTCATTGTACATTGCATAGTTGGGCAATCCTTCAAAAAGGATAGTGAATAGTTTTAATTTATCTAAAGAAATTAAAAAAAAAAGATTTATATAAGTTCATGGCAGGTGATTGAACACAGATCTACACATATAAAGCTGAAATTAGAGAGCAGCCGATTGTACTGATCTTTCAAGTCAAGTCAATTCCAATAAAATTTATTTGCGCACAAAGCTTTTGAAACAAATGATCACCTACTTTATCGAGAAAAGCGGATAATTCACCACTCTACTTCTACAGCATCTATGTTGTAATTCAGAATGCAAAACCATCATTTATTGTCTGAAGTTTTTTAAGAAATAAGGACGGACAAATGTTAAAGCAACTGTTCCTCCAGGACTAAGTAGCCTGTCATAGGTCGGTTTAATCAATTGGTGACCAATTAATATCGCCAAAACGTGAAATAATGCTTTCTGGAAACTTCTCATGCAATAAAGCCAAAATCGGTCATCTTGTGTGGCTCGTGGCACCGTCTGCTTGAAACCACATATCGTTCAGCTCATAATCTTCAATTGTGAGCCAAAAAAAGTCTGTTATCATATGGCTATAACGCTCTAAATTGACGGCAATGGTTCCTCCAACGTTTAAAAAAAATACGACTCAATGATACCTCCAGAGCATAATGCGCACTAAATAGTCACTTTTTCCGGTTTCAATGGCTTTGCCACAATCAATTTTAGGTTCTCCGAGCCCCATATGCGACACCGAGTGAGAAATAAACTTCATCGCTGAAGAAAATTTCGTTTGAAAAATCAACATTGAAAGCCTGTTGTTGTAGCACCCAATCAGCATATCCACGGCAATGTGAATGGTCAGCCGGCCTTAATTTTTGCTTGAGTTACACTATATATGGATTAGGTGCACATCCAAATGCAAAATACGCTGCAATGAGCCGAGGATAGGTCCAATTGCTGCGAACAAAATTCATTAACAGAAGCGAAATTTTTGACACAGACTTGACCACATCAATAACGCTTCCAGTCTCTTCAAATTTCTTTATAATCATTTGCTTAGCAGATCGATTATGGCGACCACAATCACCTCATAATGCCTGAAAAGTGCCCACGTTTGACTATTTTTACGAGTTCCTCTGTAGTTAAATGATCCATATTCGTAAATGGCAAACATTTCACTAAATAACTAACACTTCAAATGACTGGTGTTTACAAGTTAACTGCCTTGCCAGACCGAAGGTTTTAAAGCCACTAAGTGGATAATTTATAATGGATAATATATAATTTTTTTCTTGCCATTTTCCCCACAACTAAGGTGACAACCCTAGTAGTTGTTCTCCTGCCTTCTTCCAAAAGAATTTATTGTCTTTTTGTTTTTGTAAAACAATAGTATTTTCAAACTCTAAAAACGTGCAGTGCTTCGATTTGTGAAATTGAAAATGATTTGGATTACGGTACTTTATAGGGGATTTTAGAACTATCACTTTTCAAATATGGAGAAATGAGACTACATTAAGTAACTTTAAAACTATAAAAAAAACTACATGATAAGAAGACAAATTTATGAACTTAAAAAGAAGCTTCATTTATGGAATTATATTTTGGAAAATCGTGCCCCACATGAGTGACCAGGTCGGTTGGCAAAGACTCTGTAGCATTATTTTTGGTAGGCATCTCCCAATTTTTGGCAGAGGATCTATTTTTTAATGCCTTCCGCACAATATTCTCTTTTAGGGTTTTATATGTTATTTTTGCTCGAAGGTTGTTTGCCTATTAAGACCGTATGTCGAACCAAACGAAACCAAACCGGTCACGGTGTAAATGAGAGTAAAGATAACAAAATACACGATAAAGATTCAAAATATTTTTATTATTAGAAATTTATACATTTTATATATTCGAAATAGAAAGCAAGTAGTTTCTTATAATACAAATAAATAACTTTATGTAAGAATGCGGCAAACTCCACTCAGTTACTTCGAAAGGAAAATTTTATTCAACGAAAATATCAAATAATTTAAAAAAATTGCAACATCTTGAAAACGGAGTGTTGAGTCGGGAAAATAGGACAAGACGCTACCTTTTACATGGTACTAAAAACTAATTCTATGATCGTAAAAGTAAAAACAACTTCCCCGCATACGCTGTAGCATTCGGCTAAATATGTTATGATATTCAAATGTTTATTTTAATGCTAAGAGAGCAGTCCAAAAACTAGCCGATCTAACCAAGAAGACACAAAAAGCTGGAAACAATTTTCGTTATGTTTAACATAATCTCCTTTTAGCTCGATACACATTTTCCACCCAATTTCAATAGCTTCTACAAACTGTTTATGGTAAGAAACTCATTAAAATAGCCATCAACTGCAAACTTCTTCTCTTCATTGTTATCAGGTCTTTTACCATCGAGCCATTTTTTTTAAGTTTTGATAGAATACAGTCTAAGGGAGCGAATAAGGTGCGTTATAAAGTAACTCAAACTTTGATTCATTAATTTTGACGATTGCAATAGTGAATGTGTGATCTGGAGCATTTTTTTGATGAATGTCGTCAAAAAGGGGCCTTTTTCATAATTTCATCACCTAAACGCTGCAATAAATTAGTTTAGTATTCGCCGTTGATGGTATTTTCATTTCCGAAGATAATCAATAAAAATAATCTTATGCGCATCCCAAAAAACAGACGACATGACATTGCTTACAGATGGAACCGTCTTCACTTTCTTTGGACACGGTTCTCCCATTTCAGTCCACTGCTACGACTGTTCCTCTGCCTCCGGTGTGAAGTGGTGAACCCATGTTTCATCCATAGTTATAAATCGACGCAAAAGATTGGCTTTGTTGCGGTGAAATATCGCCAAACACCCTATTGAAACATCTTAACGACGCTATTTTTGCTTTATTCAAAGCAAGCGCGGCACCCATCTTGCGATCAGATTTCTCATCTTCAAATCTTCGGTCAATATGTGATGTATAGCACTCTTTGATATGTCTGTCATTTCAGCTAGCGCAAGCACCTTTAGCCGACATATGGCCTCGTTTAAACCCAATATTTTACAGCTGTAAACGAAGGAGCAGAGTAGAGTCTGGCTCGGATTGGACTGAGACTGAATTACATAACAGTGACCAATTTTTTCCATGTTCACAAATTCACTGAGATCGTTTATTTTTGATGGGTGAAATAAAATATTAACCAACATGGCGCGTTAAAACTTAAAACACATGTTTTATAAGGCTGACACTTCCACTAAAATATTTTTTTTTTTTTTTTTTCAAACTACTGTCACCATCTATACGTTGGTTCGCTAGTTTTAGGACCGCCCTCGTACGTATTGGAATACGAATATTTGTATGCAGAGCTCTGTCACATCACTCATAAGCAAAACATTACGGATGCCAGAAGAGAATTGTTATCAAAAATATTATGAATGAAAGCACACAAGTCCTTCGTTTAAAAATTAAAAGAGGCAACTGGTTTTTGTAAAACCAACCAATTTAATGTGTAATAGCCAAAGGGGCGTGGCAATAGGGTCGATTTTCATTCGCAGAATTATGTTTGCTAAATGCTTGACATGTGCAGAATTATGCAGAGTTTACTGCAACCGTATAAAAGATATGAATCTAGATAACTATCAGGAGAGACGTGGTTATCCAATCCGTGGTTAATGCAAAACAATTAATAAACACTAAAGTAATTCCAGCGTATGAATTAGTTAGTAATGCAAAAAAAATTAAATCTTAATAAATCGTTAAATTTGTATGGGAGGTACCAGAAAGGGTGCGACACTGCCGTCCATCTATTTTCATACTCAGATCTTAATTCGCCAAACGAAATAATATGCGATTTTCTCTAAATCAAGCACAAAGCAATACAAATAAACAAATTCCCTTGCAACCCAGGAGTGAGATATGATGAGCTTCCAAATTTCAGCGAGCTTACACTTATTCGATTTTTAGTCTCACTAAATGGGGCCTACAGTTTTATGACAATTCCGGAAGTCACAGTGTGAAAATCTTTTGCCAGGCTTGTCGAATAATCGACTACTCGTCAGAGACATCAAGGTGAGCGCCACTCATATAATGACGGATGGTTGTGTCGGGGATTGAACCCGTGGTCGTGCGAATGATAGCCGAGTGTTATAACTGTCGCTCCCCAGTCTGTCATAGAGCAACACAGTGGACAAAAATTTAGATTGCTGCAATCAGTGAAATAGGAACTACGGGCGAAAATTGAATTTCTGAAGATCGGGCAATTTGTGTCATAAGAGGTGGAGGATTGATATTAGGCCGTGCAAAGTTTTAAGAAGTTTCATAAAGATAAACTATAATTATAGTATCCACCAGTCGGCAGCCAACTATACGTACAAACGACCATCTCTCAAAGGACTTAAATAGCAATGAACTACATTCTATCAAAAGATATTTGATACTTTAGATGTTCCCTTCTGTGTATTACAATTTTGAAGCATCAAATAATGTATACTGTCGTATGAAATATTCACTAATTTGATTTGAAATACTGTCATTCTACATAACCATGAAGCTATTTATATTGAGAGTGAAGATGAGTTATGCAAATTCATTTATAGTTTCTTAATTTAGTATTTACTAAGTCAGCATTTTAATTTCAATCAGCTATTCGAATGGAACCCCTGGTCACACTTCTAAATAAACAAGATCACGTAGGAGCATCGAGACGATTCACTTTTAATAAAAGACCAAAAAAAAAAACAAATTTAATTGACCAACCCCTTCAAACGTAAAATTAGATTTATAGATTACTCATCAGCTGTGTGACAGGACATTGGAAATGAAATGAATTTATAAACTTAACGAAAGGAAACTGTGAGACACGTTTTTCATTTCATCAATATGATTACGTAGATTTGTCGATTTTTGCGACAACAACACAATCTCACAACCACAATCCCACATCTGAAATATTAGTGGAATCTAAATCATTTTCATCGTTCTTTTAAATCGGAAAAGTACAAAAAGCAAGAGTGGTAAGTAAGAACACTCCCCATCATGACGACAATAGCAAATATTAGTCATACGTGTCGATAAGAGGGTTGTTTAATAAGATACCGCTCATAATATTTATTCATTCATTACCCTCTTTAATCGGTGTATAACCAACAAACAAACAGTCCTGATTTCTCTACTTGATTTTTAAAAATATAAATTATTTTTAATTACTTTTGATTTTTGTTGCAAAACTTAAATATGATTATTGCAATTGATTATTGTAGGAAAAATGAAAAAAAAAGTTATAATTGATTTATACAAATAATAATGAAAAATAAAAGTTTATGACATATTTATGAAGTTTCCTTCCCAGTGATTTTTTAGTTACAAAATAACCCAATAATCTTTTATGTACAGCAAAAAACTGCAACTGAACTGAAATAAAATTTATATTTTAATTTCCTCTTTTTTATTTAACGTCCAATGTTTAAATTCAATATGTCTTGGAGAATAAGTATTGGTAGCAACATAAATTCTTTTCAATCTTCAATAGTAAATGTTACAATAATCAAAAATAGTAAACCAGATAACAGCATTTTGCCATTTTACTCATCTTTGGAAACCGCGTATTAGATTTCTAACAATTTGAAGTTTCTTGAAGTCGTCTTCGTTTTCAATTGGAAAAGAGACAAAGAACCATATTTCACATATTTGTGCTAATTAAGTTACAAGTTATGAAAACTAGCCAGCCACTCTTGCCTCTGTGGAGTACTTCTGGAATTGGTTAGGTTTCCTGTTTTTTGGTTGAACTGGTTTCTGAAGACAATTTTATCGGTAAAACTATTCACCGAGCCAGTGTGACCAAAGTTCATCACTCAGAAGCTATAGCTGTCACCGATCTGGCTTGTAGGAGAAAGAAAAACGTTAATATTATCTCCCCTTTTAATGCCAACTCCACTTGTGCTGACCCCTACTCACTCCATGAGAAAGCTCACAATTTGTTTAATGCTTGAGAAGGTTGCAGTAACATATCACAGTTTTCGGCCTGTGCTGTTAATAGCATTAGTGTACGAAAGCAGCAACTTTGTTAAAAGTTATAGCAGCCAAATTCATCGCAGTCAAAGCAGTCAAATCACCTTTATGGTCAATGAGTTTTCTTGTGATCACTTTCACATTTTCTAGGACCAAATCCACATTGATGAAGCCAATACAATCGGAGACAGTTGGCTTTAGTCTTTCACATAATATACTCGACAGAACGAGTGTTCTGTACTACGGTTAAAATTTGGAGTAGGGAATTGAAGAAGAGGTGAAAAAGAGCTTGGAATATTTTTGTTTGTGCGGCATATAATTTTTCAAATTTCTGTTCTAATCTCTATTTATATAAATAAGCATACATAAGAATGCCTGCGATGCAAAAAACTGACACTTAAATTCCAAATGTCATACTATTTTCCTAAGTTTCACACAAAATACCTTTAGACCCAATAGGATAATATGAATTTTTATTTCACTAAGCAATTACGAGATTAGATCAAAGATATGCTCAAAAACATCTTCAGTGGGTATCCGAAAATATTAAAACAGAAGATTTGGAACATTGCAAAACTGAATTTGCAATGAGCATTAAACTTGATAAGAATGTAGCGTAAAATTACACACAAACATACTTGAGTCATAAAGAATGAATTGGTAAAAATGCAGCGCCATAAAATATCTTCCAGAATCAACTCGATGAACAGAAAAATATAAAGGAATTGATTAATTGGAGAATTATAATTTCCGGCAAAATTTAACAGAAATCAATCGAAATGCCCCGTAAGCCAAAGAGGTAAGCCTAGATCTGCTCTTTTATTTGAAAGATATTCTCACCCAAGACTAAACTAGTGCACGTTCAAGGAATCAATTACGCAGCGGTACAATTTTAGAAGAAGAAACAGTAAATGAACCTTCAGTCATGATACAACAATTGAAAATTTTTTTGATTAATGTAATTTATGTTGATCGCTGAAGAATGTTTATATTATATTCCCAATTGCGGATTCGACAAGGCTTTCTGTAAAGATAACACACTGCAATGCCATCTATCGAATCCTTTAAACTCTTTAACATGCTTGACACATATACTCGTATGCATTGTAGAAGTCTTTTGCCCTATTTTTATTTCTATTCAAATTATGAACCTTCACGGGATTTTAGTTTCGTTTCGGTTTTGGTATTGTAAATTTATTTAATTAGAAATTGTTGTTTTTTTACCAGAAACAAAATTAAAAGTCTATATTGATAAACAAAACAGGTATTTTATTCGGGGACCCGAAACGAAAATATGAAATAGATATTTTGATTTGAGAAACTGAAATGAAAATAAAGCTTTATGTCGTTTCGTTTCTTTATATGAATTGAAGAATTTCTAATAAACTACAAACAAAATATTTTATAAACTGAACTAGATTCAATATTACTTGCAATTTCGTTTTGTATGTTCAATGAAAAATAAACTAAAATTCATATCAAAATTGTGATATGGTTATTGGAATCAAAACCATTTGATTTTCTGAAATAGAATCAAATGAAAACTATTTTCGGATTTGATTTCTGTGGCGGTCCTTGATTCAGATATGTATTTCCACTAATTTCTTTTAGCATCCGTTGCAAAATAACTTCTGATAGCAGGCGGCGACAAAGCCAACCGTCGATTAAAATTTTATCGTCGACTGCATCATATTTCATAATCACTTTGTCAAAGAGGTACAAGAATGGCGTATAGAAGAAAGTAGCGTGCAATGCCCCAGTAGATGCCGACGAAGAGAGTGTCACGTGCCGAACTAAAAAACTGTCACGTCTCAATATACGGTAGGATGGAGACTACCAACCATTAGGTAGTGAGCACAATGTCAAATGACAATATTAATATATACATATTTGGGTTTAAAGCGATATTTTCGGACATAATCCTCCTGTAAACCACAAAATGCGCCCACGTTTGAAACACCACTTTTGTAATTTTAACTATTTTTACGAGTCCTTCACGTTGTTAAATGATACAAATTCGTAAATGTCAAACCTTTCACTAAATAAATAACACTTCAGATGACACATATTTAAACAGCTGACAGCCTTGCCTGGCCGGCGGTTTTGACTCCACTAAACGGCTAACCCTTTATTTATTGAGTTTTTGCTCAGAAAGTCGTTCACAAGATCAGCCTTGTGAGATGGTGCGTCATAGCGATGCAAAACACTGCGATAATCAACGTCTTTGGTCAACATTACTTTGGCTTTTGATAGACTTTGGCGTGTTTTTTTCAGTTTTGACTGATATGGAAAATGTCATTCCGAAGCTTGTTGTAAATGAAACTGGCAAACCCACGTCTTGTTACAGGTCACAATGCCTTTTACGAATGCAGGATCGGAATTAATTTCGAAATTTTAAATGATATTCAGGCATTTCGGAACTAGTGGAGCGATATTGCTTGTCATAGTTAAACGATCTCATAAAATGATAAGAATTGATTCGTGAGGCGCATAAATTTCAGCGGTTATCTTTCTCAAACTTAAATGGTGATATTCAGTCATCACTTTGGTGATTTTATTTTTGTTAATTTCAGTTGAAGACATTGATGGCCGGCCAGAGCATAGCAAATTTTCCACCTCACCTCGACCTCTTTGGAATGCTATGATTCTCCGTAGGTTTTCTGTAACTTTTTTCAGACAGTCAGTAGGTGAGATTTCATTTGCAAAGCAGATTTTGAGACAAATTCTTTGTTTGACAACTGAAATAAAGTTACAAAATCGAGCACCGTACACAAACTAAATGGCAAATCGCTTTCAAATTCCGAGTCAGTGTCGAAGAAAGTAAAAACTTAGTAACAGAAATTATTTTGGCTGTGCCTTTCTTTAAAGCAGATTCTTTTTTTGGTAGAATACGAGTATATGCGCATCATATATTCTTAAAAAGCCTGGTATTAGGCATGATTTGGAATACCATTGGAAAACAGATTTCTAAGGGTGACACATTTAGTTTTTACATTAAAATGTCTTTGAAATTTTTATTCACGTCCAATGGATTGGCTGATACAATCAACAATTAAAATTTAATCATTATCGAACAGAAGATATTGCAAAATGACTTCTATGCAGATGGCCTTGTCAATTGCGACTTATGGTAATTGCAAATCTTTCATTTTCCCATTACAATTTCCATTACTTTTTTGTACTCAAATGATTTTCTATCAAAAATGTGTCGTTTTAATTCCATTTATGGACAACAAGATATGAACGTGACTGCACATTTATCGCATAGTTATATTTGTGGTTTGTTATATTCACAAACAGTTCTCAATTCTCGGAAATGCTATTCAAATCTACAACATTTCTGATATTAAGATACTGAATGCTGCTTTAGTGGTGTCAGTGAAATACAGCTAAATTTCTTTCCCTCAACGAGGTTACTAACTTTTTCTGTTATAGCAAAGCAAATGTTGGCTTTGCGGTGGGGAAAAATCCAACAACAACATAAAATTCACCAACCAGAAAAACTACCAATACTAGTTAATAACTACTGAAAATACTGATACCGTCATGACGATATATAAAGAAGCTATTTAACTTTTGATGAAAGAAAATTAATCAAGCAATGGGTTTTAGTAAATGAATATATTTGATTGAAATCGAATGAAATACTTATGTGAAAAACTAAAATCTGTCAATTTTGTTAAAATTAATTTATATTTATATAAGAGTTAAATATATGATATGAGGCAAGACTTCAGTTAAAGTTCGAATTTTATCGAAAAGATAATTTTCTTTTTTTAGTAATGTCACTAAACAATCGTAATGGAATCTTTACATCTTGGCACCGCGTAAGTGGGTTAGGTATACTTTGAAATCTGGAGATCTTTCGTGAAAAAATTTGGGGGTTCTTTAAAAAAAACGGAAATGTAGAAAGATGTGAAAAGTTGGGATATGTTTTATCAATGTTAAATTCAATGTGATCAAAAAATGGCCGTTATTCAAAACTTTTTTCAAAAAGTATTTATTCATTCGTCAATAACTATCTTGCCCCCTTCAAAGTAATTCCCCTCAGATATAATACACTTATGCCAGCGTTTTTTCCAATCATCGAAACACTTCTGAAACGCGCTCTTATCTCCTCAATCGTAGCAAAACGTGTTCCTTTCATCGGTGTCTTCAGTTTTGGGAAGAGGAAAAAGTCAGCGGGGGCCAAGTCCGGTGAATACGGTGGTTGAGGCATGATTGCGGTTTTGTTTTTGGCTAAAAACTCACGCACAAGCATCGATGTATGAGCTGGTGCGTTATCATGGTGCAAAATCCATGATTGGTTTTTCCACAATTCTGTGCGTTTCTGACGAATTGCTTCACGCAAACGGCGCATAACATCAAAGTAGTATTCCTTATTGACCGTACGACTTTGTGGCAGGAATTCATGATGCACCACGCCATTGCACTCGAAGAAAACAGTGAGCAAAACCTTCAAATTTGACCGAACTTGACGTGCTTTTTTCGATCTTGGCTCTCCTGGATGCTTCCATTGGGATGATTGGGCTTTGGTTTCAATGTCATAGCCATACACCCATGATTCATCACCAGTTATGACCTTTTTGAATAAATCTGGATCGTCGTTGACGACGTTCAACAGCTCCTGAGCGATGTCCATTCGAGGTTGTTTTTGCTCAGAATTTTTCAATTTTGGAACAATCTTCGCTGCCGCACGTTTCATGCCTAAAACATTCGTAAAAATTCCTTGGCATGAGCCGAACGATATGCCAACATCATCAGCAACCTCTCTAATAGTGATTCGACGATTATCCAAAATCATTTTCCTAACTGCTTCAATGTTTTCATCGGTTATTAACGTGCTCGGGCGACCAGGACGAGCATCGTCATTGACGTCTTCTCGGCCTTCCTTAAACCGGTTATACCACAAATGAACTTGTATTCTGCTCATAGTCGACTCGCCAAACGCCACAGTCAACATTTCAAATGTCCTTGCACATTTAATTTCATTTTTTACACAAAACTTATTACAGTTTCTTCGATCCATTTTTTTGAATAGTAAAAACTCGAAGAGCACACCAAAACACGACTAACCTTTTTATCTGTCAAAAACAAACTAACAATCCAAAATGGTTGATATTGTCAACATATATAACAGACATGTGTACCAACATAACAGAAAAAAAATGCGAAAATCGAACATACAAATTTGAAAATAACGGTTATTTTTTTATTTGTATGTATTTTTCGGGCACGCAAATCAAAAAAATATGCATTGAAAGTAGCGGTTTCTACATTTTATGAGTATATGAAATTTGTTTTGATCATTTAAAAAGCTTGCTAAAACGAACTGTCCAAATTTTTGTTGTCGCTAAATTGGAAGAGATGTCCTCTTTCCTCTGGAAGAGACGCCATCTATCATTTAGTTTGTATACTACGCGCTTTTGTCGATTCATCTTAAGTGTGTTTTGCGATTTTTACAATGAATAAAAATATCGAACAAAGACTTTGCCTAAAAGTTTGTACCGAAAATTGAGTTTTGTGTGCTGAATTGCTGAATAAATTATGGAAGGCTTACGGCGAATTGACTTTATGAAAAACACCTTCATATGTCTGGTACCATGAATTCCAGAGCGATCTAGATATGGTAGTAGATTTGTCCTGCTCTGGTCCATTCAAAAAGTAAAGGAAATTATGACTGAAAATCGCCATTTAAGTTTTAGAGATATAGCCACCGAACTTTCTGTGTCCATTTGTATCATCATACCTGATTGCTTGGAATTTTCCCATTGCAGCTAGTCGTCATCAAACCCTAGCATTTCAAGAGGCCTCATCGTTCTGCTGCAGCATTTTATACATTTCTACATATCTACACACAATTGTTTGGTGAGTTACAAAACCATGCATTGTAATTATACGTCGTTTATTTGCATATATTCTTCTAAATCAATATAATAAACAATTAACGCTCCCGTTAAAACTATTCGAAACTCTAATGATGACAGAGAGATTTTATGATCGTACAATTTGTAACTACAGACGTGTGTTTTCTATAGAAATCTTGATAATGAAATGAAGTTATTTGTTAGTTATATTAATTTGAATATCATAATGAAGATCAGTCAGTAGTTATTTGAGTTTGGCTACAGTGTTAAGCCTTTATATTATTACGAATCTTATCATGTTTGAATATAAGTGATTTACTATGGAGAATTAATTGCTTTAAGTTTTCTTACGTGATGGATTAGACGGGTGAGGTAAAGCCACATGTTGGGCTTTAATCCAAAATTATTCGTCATAAAAACCATACGTAGGGAGGGTTATGAGGCGATAGTCTTCCATGATATCTAGGAAACAAACTAAGGTGTGTCTTTTGAATCAACCTAGCATTATTCAACTTTAAATAACATTTCGGAGTATTACAAACAAACTACGAAGTCTAAAATAATATTTATGTAGCAGGGAACGATGTGTAAGAGAGAAGTAGGCGGACACGAACCCCCACCCGACTGCTTGCTAGTGGCATTAATGGCTCCCATTAGTCCTTCCTATCTTCTCCTGAACTGTTTAATAATCTATGAAAAAACTTACACATGGAAAATAATATCTTACTTTAACTTCGTTTGAATAATATTAAATTATTTCGAACATAATCTCTATAGTAACTTCCGTGAACATTACGATTGTTAGTCGACGGCTTTTGAGCACCAAATCACAGATTTTTTGGACGTCAATAGAGGTTAACTTGATTATCCGGGGTGGCCCGCGTCTTCAGCTCGTTTTATTTATGCTGCTTGTAAGCAATTCTTTTCGATAAATTTTGTTCACCCAGGTCCTTATGCTTCGGCAGCAGAAAGTGAATTTCGTAAACAAAATTTCAAGCAATTTTTTTTTTGTCTGTCTATGTCTATATTTCTGGGATACGATACATTTGCGTAATTTAAATTGAAAACTTGTCTAATTTTTTGGACACAGTAGCAACCATTGATTCATTTCACAGTACTAATTGTAGGCGCGGTCATTACAAATACTAAAAAATGGAACGAAAGAAATGGCATCCAACTTTTCGAAAATGAGCCACACTGAAAATTTTTGAATATTTTGTGATTTCAGTAGACTTCGCCTCTTCATTGTTGGCAAATCTTTAACACTGAGCCATTTTTTTCAAGTTTAGTATTAGACAGTAGTACGAGGGAACTAAATCTGGCGAATAAGGCGCATGATGAAGCAATTCGAACTTTAATTCATTCATTTTGGCCATCGCAATAGTGGATGTGTAAACTGGAGCATTGACACAACACTTTCTTTTTCGTCAAATGTGGCCTTTTTCCATAATTTTAAAACTTAAGCACTGCAATAAATTAGCATAACATTCGCCATTATAGTTTTTCATCTCTGAAGATAATCAATAAAAATAATCCCATGTACATCCCAGCCGCTATGACCTTGACTGCAAATGGAACCGTCTTCACTTCATTCATTCTTCACTTCATTCATTCTTCATTTCAGTCCATTGCTTTGGCTGTTCTTTTGTCTCAGATGTGAAGTGATGGACCAATGTCTTATCCATGGTGATATATCGACGCAAAATCGGATTTATTGCGTTGAAACATCGTCAAACACCATACAGGAACATCTTAACCAAGCTGTTCTTGCTCTATTGAAAGCAAGCGCGTCGCCCATTTTGCGCACGGGTGGGTACGATGTACCATTTTGTGGATTTTATTAATCGTGTGGAATCTGGATGTGGACACCTCAATTACGGTATTCGTTTCGGCAGTTCGTACGGCCCCGTTTAAACTCTGCTAGTAATGGCACAAGAAATTTCACATGGTTAAAAGTCGTTGGAAATAATTCAAAAGAAAGAATACTGGGTTTCAAATAAACTGACATCTAAAAATGTTGAACGTCGATTTTGCAAATGCTGCTTTTCAGGCATCCTCGTAAATGAAATAGTTTTTTTTTTGTATTGTAAGCTGGTGATAAAAAATTGATTCTTTTCGATCATCCAGAGATGAAATAGTGGAGGATCCGTGGTGATTAGGGTGGGTCGAAAAATAGTTTAAGCCAATACCACCATTCGATTAGTCTAAGACGATTGGAAAAATTTTTTTTTTTTTTTGCCAGATTCTAGATTTCTGTACATTACATCGCCATTTGAAGACCGATTGTAATATTTACTGTCCATAATTTTATGAGAGCCACAATTCGCTCTTTACTCTCAATTCCTACACTCCCCTCATCGCCAATTTTTTTCTAAGGATTTATAGATCTTTAAATTCTGTGAAACTGCTGTGCTCTGAAAGTATTGACTATTTTTTATTAGTAAGAAAATTATAGATGTGCGAAACAAAAACAAATTATAAGGGTATCTGCAGCCATGCAAAAAATAACTTTTATATTTTTGAAATCGTCTTAGACTAATCTTTAATCATAGAATTTTTTCTGTACTTTTCAACAGCTCAGCCGAATATTCATGGAAATAACTCAGAAATAATTCCCAAACACAATTGATAGAATTGGGCCGTGTACTCAAACAAAAATGAGTCACCCACTTCTGTTCAAGACGGGACAAAATTATTCTGTTTGTTTGTAAAAACATTGCGGTTCCAGTTAAAACCAACTCCTGCTCTGTCTGAGCTGCGCTTCGCATCATATGAAGAAACCAATAATAAGATTGATTACTGGACAGCCCCAAAAACGAAAGCTTTCTTTCCCAACAAAGATGCGCTGAAACAGTGATGAGCAACGGGCAATATTTTAAATATCACACAATGTATAGTTTTTGCATAAAAAATAACTAATTTTTGGATGGAAATTTATTTGTACCCTTAATAATTATTTCCTCTCTCGTTGAAATTAATATCTTGGCATGCAAAGTAATTCCTTTCCTCTTTGTAATCTTGAATTTTATTTCCATATTGTGGCTTTACCATATTGGTGCATACAAAACAGAAATCATGATACCAAATATAGTTACCAATTACTATATCGCTGTTGTGTATCTCCGTAGGGACCTACTGGATCACAGTGTGGTGTTATTGCAGTAGGACTCTACGGTGTCCCTTTGTGTCAAATTTCTTATCCGTGTTTAGGACGCGTATCACTTCTGAGGTGGTACTCTCTTGCGTACGGCACGGGTTCGCGCACTTGATATAGCGCTCTACAGTACTCATGGGTGTTTACCTAGAAAGGACAAAAAGAAATTGATCTATCCTCAGAAAAAAATAAAACACTGCGGAGCGTTTTCTTTCTTCTTCTGACTGACTGCTAACACCACCTGGAGTGTCATCTATATTTATATAAAACTTTAACTCTATTTGGCTGTGTTATGTGTGACCGAAAACCCAAAAGCAATTCTTACCGATCAAGCGGAAGCTCAATCGGCAAGAACTTAAGGTGATTGGGCATTCACAGTTGAATCACCCAGACTTGATTTCATTAACACTAAGCAAAAAATCTAGGTGAATGAAAAAGTAAACTCACAATTCCACAATAATCAGCATAAGCACAACTGGAACAATAACCAGCCCCTGGTTGCACTTATTGCGAATTGCTGTAGGTCAACGAACACCAATGGTGTCACCAATATTTATTATAACATACAAGAATACGATAAATGATAAACGATAAATACGATATACGATGTGAGTTAGAATTATAACTCACAACATCGCTGCCAAGAATACTACGTATTTTATGTTGTCCTAAATACACGTAATAATACGTTTAGTGGTTTCAAAACCACATCTGAAGTCTTATTTATTTAGTGAAAGGTGAAAGGCCATTTTCAATATGGATCATTTAGCCACCGAAGAACGCCTAAAAATAGTTAAAACTTACTACTAAAGTGGGTTTCAAACGTGGACTTTCAATCGAACAAAATTTTCTTCAGCAATGAAGCTCATTTCTTGCAAGCAAAATAGTCGCATATGGGAATCGGAGAACCCAAATTGTGGAAGAGGCATTACATCCGGAAAAAGGTGACTGTTTGGTGCGCATTATGGTGTGGAGGTACCATTTGGCAGTATTTTTTCCAAAAATGACGCTGGAGGAAGCTCAAAAGTTAAACGAAAGCGTATCAGAATTGCCAAATATTCATTACGTACAACATATGGCACAACTATATTCAGTAGATTGTTCGTTATAAATAATACGAACATGCATTTATTTCAAAAATGATGTTTTATTGAATGAATGAAACTCATTTTCCCGATAGTCAATACCTTTTTGTAGCTATAGTCAAGCTGATAGTTCCCAAAATGTAGCTCTGGATTATTTGAACTCATTGCAAACGTAGTGAGCGCTATTTGTGATGAAACACTTCAAATTGTTATGCTATGTTTATGCTTTGTAGGTAATAACTAATGACTGTTTTGCTACAGATCCCGATAAACTAAATCGGCTTAGATCGATTGTCATCATTAACCACATAAAATAGGCCAACGGAATGATTTATGTCGATTTTATTGCAACATTTTATGAAAACGCAGAAGCTATGATTTATGATTAGCTATTTTTTAATCTTCTCTAAAGTGCCTTTTTGGATTGTTAAAAAAATCCGTCCATGCTTTGATTTCAAACCATTTGACTGCTGAAGTTGGTTAACAATATTGAGCAATAAACTACAACTTAATTTTGTACTTAAAATTCTGTCAAATTCTTGCAAATATGTTGACATCCTTAAGCAAACTTTGCTTTTAATTTATCAACTTACATTGCCACTTATCTGAATACTTCACATACTTGAGAAATACTCATACAACAAATATCAGGTTTTAAAACTTTCACCCATTATTATTTTTTTGGTTTCAAAATCAAGAAACCACTTGAAACTTTGCACTCCATTCACCTTTATGAAGTATCATTTTTGTTTCTTACTGTGAGACGTTTGGAGCAAATATACCCAAACGTATATGAGGAATATGAAAAAAAAAAAAAACGAATGCATTTAACATTTATGGTGCGAGTACACTTGAGAACAACCCTCACAAGTACCATATTCTGGCTATAATAGGAGAACATGTATGAAATGCGGTAACCGTTTGGTAGTGATGATTTTCAAGGTATCTGGCGAATTTTCACAGAAAAATTTAAAGTGAATTGTAATTTTCTAAAGTTTACAGTCATAGGAATTATTGCGGAATCCTGTTTTCTCCAGCTGAAAGGATCAATGCGAATATGGAACGCACATGATCAGCTTTTGAAAACATTCGGCAGGGGCGTTTCATTATTTTTGGACAAGTGCCATCTTTCAGCTGTTTAGCTGTAAATTTTGAGTGGAATCATCAGGCTGCTACATTTCTGTAGAAAGAAAAATATCGAATTAGTTGCCAAATGTTATTAGAATACAAAACTGGAAACCTCGTTTTTCGACTTAATCTTTTTTCGGCCGAATTTTTTGTATTACTATTTTTAGAAACGACTAATCTCTATTTCTAAAGCCGAATACATCGGATACAGTTAAATTTCGTAGTGATGGTGATATCATTTGAATTTTTCACATAAGTGAATGGAAAGGCATCTTCCTATGGGGAAAATATGTGTGTTTTAATAACATATATGTACATATATATCTCGGATGACGTATTTAACTGCCTTTTTTCTCAAAAAAATATGTCTACAATTAGTTACCCATATTGCTCTAAAGGTGACTATTTGGCATGCTTCGTGGGTTGGCGTGAACTTTGTATGCTTTGAAGGTGATATAATAAACAAGGATTTTTTGAAACAAAAACAAAAATTGTTGTTAACTTTTGCACTCAATAGTGCAACTACAGTCTAAGTGTTTTGTATAGTTTTCAGTTTCAAATTTAAAAATCCAAAATTTCCAAAACGGACACATCAGAAAAATCATAATATAAAAGATATAAAACCGAAACAAACTGAATTGAGTACTGTTGAATTGGTGGCTCTAATTGATGCCATTGATGATGGCTCTAATTTTCTGGTATGTACACGGTATAGTTCACATCAACAACATTTCACCAATTTCGACAACATTTTAAAGCAAAAGTTTGACATTTTGTTCATGTTCAGCCATGTTAAAATATTCGTACGACTCGTAAAAGTCGGAGAATCGTCCGCTCAGATGTAAGCAGCTAAAATGAACATATATTGAGAAATAACCTAAGGCATTTAATGAAATCAAATATTCCCTATAACACATTTTTCGAAAACTTATTAAACTACCCTTTTATTATGTGAAGACAAATTATAGTACTCTCAAATCTGGATATGTGGAATTTTTAAGGGACCAAACATTTCATTTTCATTTTATTTCCCAGCAAAATGATGCCACTTCTGTACATATTCATGAATAAAAAATTTATCGGGTGGTTCGGAAAGTTCGTTCGGGTTTTAAAAGAAATTTGTTTACAAATGTATATGCAAGATAACTTCTTCCCACCTCTCTGGGACCTTTCTAATTCCTCACTCATAAAACTAGCGCGGTTTTTCTGAAAAAAAAACATTCTATTTGACTTTTCACTTCCTCGTTGTTGTGGAAATTCAAATCCTTCAAGTGGTTGCTCTGAGTGCGAAATAGATGGTAGTCGGTTGGGGCGAAGTCTGGGGAGTACTTCCTACCCAAGCTCTGACAGTTTCTAACGGGTCCGCAAGGCAGTGTGAGGCAGCGGTGGGAGACTGAGGTACCTAAACATTAAGGTTGCTCACAAATTTGTGCTCATTTATGACACTGTGAACTATTGAGACTTATTTTTTGGTTATTTCAGCTATTTCCTTAGCTGTTGCACGGAAAATAAATCTTGTAAACTATTTCTGGCAAGTTCTTCCATTTGGTTTGTTTTTTTTTTCATGAACAGACTTTATTTTTCGGCTGGCTTCAGCAGCCATTTTTCCTTTTCGGAAATAATACAGCATAAAATGCTTAAAATGCTCTTTTCCTTCTCATTTTTTCACGACCAGGACGGGAACACAAGTAAACACTAGTAAACAGCTTAGAGAAGGGGTGGGAGGAAGTTATGATAGTGTTTGAAGAAACTTCACATCATGAGAAGTGATGTATGGTGAACTAACGAATTAACGAACTTTCCGAACAGCCCCATATTTTTTTTATTGTACCTAAAGTTTGTACACCCTCTGACCACTACAGCGGTCATGAAAGCAGTTCAAAATTGCTTCGTTGGAAGTGGGAAATATGTATGGATTGCATCTGTAGAAGTGGTGAGAAAATAATTCTTTTCGAATAACTTTTAATTTTTTTTTTTTTTTTTTTTTGCTGGGTTATAACACATTTCCCCTTGTAGAGTTCATAAAAGAAATATTTCATTTAAGTAAGATTTCACTTTTGAGGCATCCTCTCTAACACAAGAACTCCATGAGTGCTGAAAACAGAATTGCAGTACTCCTCCGCAAAATAAAAAAAAAAAACAGTTTGAAACGAATGTTTTTATGTTATTACAAATTAAAGTGGTAACTCCATTAGCAAACAACAACAATTTTTATTGTTTTATTTACATCAAGATTCCTTAGTCCTCTTTTTAGAAGATGAGAAGTTTTCATTTATTTTTTGCTTTCTGTTTAGATTTGAAGATAAGCGCAGCAATAACATAGACTACAAATTCTTGTCTATATTTTTTCTTAAAGGAAGATATTTAAAAAAACTCACTTATAGACATAGTGAAGGACTTAATTCCGCTTTAAAAATAAATTTTGGCAAAACTATACCCACTTACGAGGGTGTTAAAATTTACCAGATAAAAAAAACCTCCTTACCCAAGTTTGACTATATATAATAATTGTTTTGAAATGGTCTTGAACCCAAAATCCGGTAGTCGACAGTGCATACTTTTGACCAAGAAACAACATCAACATTGTCTCTCATATATTTTATGGAAACAAACTGGATTACATCTTCAAAACTTACATTTCTCGTTTTTCGTTTTTGACAACATCCTGTCATGCCTCCCAACGATCACCCTCTGAGTTTATGAATATGTTTATGACTCTCTAAACTGCACTTAAACTTTTTTCAACCTCCCCAACCATATTCCAGTATGTAATCATCGATAAATGAACTCTAACGATTAGTTTCTCTACACGTCGATGCTATTATCTTTCATTACCTTACCCAATAACCGACAGCAGTTTTAGAAGCGCACACGGGTATCGAGTTCAAAATTAGAAAAAGTTCTCACATTTAGTGAAGCAACGTGTGTGTGATAAGGGTGAGAACATCTTGTGCAGGAAACTTTGACGTTAAATTTTCCACATCGGCGGACGGCAAGCACACGTATTGTAACCTATTATCAAAATATTTACGAAATAATTAAGTTTTCTAATGCTTCATTGTTGCCTGCTCAAAATAGTTGCTAAATTTACTGATACTATTAATAAAATGATTATGCAACAGATAGAATGAAGAGTTTCATACTAAACAATTAATGGTGAATTCAATGAGAAATACTCGAAAAGAGAAACTCATACAAGTTCTGCTTTTTCTCATTCAAATACTTTTCATTAATTTGATTGATGGATATATTCAATAGTAGTATGAACAATTTAATACAGATTTAATATGAATTAACCAATTTAATACAGGGTGTCAGTCGGGAAGGTATACTACTTTGTTTATAATTTTAAATGTTTTATTTAATGTCGGCAATTATAAATGGAATACAATATCAGATAAATGTCCGCCTCTGTCAGCCTCATAAATGCGAGCCCTTTTGGGCAAATTTTTTTTTTTACATTCTCACACATTTCACGCGGTATTTTATTAATTTCGTCACGAACATTTTGTTTGAGTTGCTCAAGCGTTTCTGGTTTGTTTGCATAAACCTTGCTTTTTAGATATATCCACAAAAAGTATTCCGGAGGCCAATCAACATCACCATTTCTTGAAATAACTTGTCGTGGAAAGAGGTCTTGCAGTAATTCCATTGTAATCCTGGCTGTATGCGATGTGACATGCATCGTGGCGTTAAAAAGTTTTCAATCATATCACAACACCACTCCCCATTGACAGTTATCGTTACGCCGTTGTTAGTTTCAAAGAAGTAAAGTCCAATGATTCCTCCTGATAAATTGCGCACCAGACTGTCATCTTTAATGGATACAAAGGTGAATGCTGAATAATTTGAGGGGTTTTCATTGCCCAGAACCGGCTATTCTCTTTATTCACATATCCATTCAAATGAAAATGTGCCTCGTCACCCATTAAGATTTTTTCATGAAAATCGGGATTATCATGGGCGACCTATAACATCCTATTGCATATGTACAGCGGTGTAATTGGTCTTGTGGAAGAAGCTCTTGTATCAACTGAATCTTAAATGCAAACAAATGCAAATCTTTGTGCAAACTTGTGGCCATAGTTGTTGTTTGAAGACCAAGCTCCTGAGCACGGCGTCGAATTGAGGTTGATAGATTGTTTTGAACACTTTCTTGAGCAGCAGTAATGTTTTCAACCGATCTTGCAGTACGTTGTGGTCCATGCTTGGCCCTATCAGCTACAGACCCTCTTTCCTCGAAATCATTCACTACACGATAAATAGTGCGTCTTGTTGGCACGTTGTTTCTCCCAAAAATTTCACGTAACTTTCTCATCGTCACAGTAATCGATGATTGAATTTGATAAAATGTTTTAACGATTAAAACACGTTGGTTTATCGAATATTTTTCCATAATAAATTTGTCACGTCTCTACTTCACGACTAATATGAACTGTCAAGACTAATGTTTACCAAAATGGTAGCAAAACAAAGTAGAATACCTTCCCGATGAACACCCTGTGTATATTCATGGATTATAAAAAAAATACATGAACTCAAGTTTGATTCAGGCATTAATTACTTCTTATGAAAAGTTCAGACAAAATCTGTATGTGTTCACATATATATAAGATATTGTGTCAGATCTGCACTCAAAAAATAGTGGACTAATTTTGAGAAAATTTGCATATATATGAGGGCGGTCCCAAAAATAGCCGACCTGATGTACTCGTATATATGATGCAAATAGTTTGAAAAAAAAATTGTTTTATTTTTGGCGAAAAGTGGCATATGTTTAAAGTTTAAGGCGCCATATACCTATAGTTTAGTAATTTTATTCGAGCCATCAAAAGTAAACGATCGCATCTCAATTTGTAAAGATGGAAAAAATTGGTCACTGTTATGTAATTCAATATTTTTATTTGAAAGGTCTCAATCCAAACTATATTAAAGTCGACCTATATTCTACTCTGAAGTAGTCCGCTCTTTCATTTACGACTGTAAAATATTGGATAACGAAGTTTAAACGAGACCGTCCGAGCTGCCAAGACGAAATCCGTAGAGGTTGACCGATTGAGGTGTCCACGCCAGACACGATTAAGAAAGTCGGCTGAAGGCTGAAATGATAGGCATTTCAAAAAGTGTCATTCATCACATACTGGTCGAAGATTTGGTGCAGCGCTTGCTTTCAATAGAGCAAATACAGTTTCGTTATGTTTCAGTAGAGTTTTTGGCAATGTTTCATCACAAAAAAACCCACTTCACAGCTGAGAGAAAGCAGCAGTCACAGCAGCGAACGGAAATGGGATAATCGTGTCCAAAAAAGGCGAAGACTTCTTCATCTGCATGGTTGATGAAATTATGGAAAAAGGCTGCATTTGGCGAAAAAGAAAATGTTGTTTCATCAAGACAATGCTCAAGTTCACACATCTACTATTGTGATGGCCAAAATTAATTAAATGAAAGTTCGATTTGTTTCATAACGTAATTTAGCTCCTTCGGACTATTTTCTTTTTCCAAACTTGAAAAAAAGGTTAGGTGGCAAAAGATTTGCCAACAATGAAGAGATGGAATTTGCGTTTGATGGTAATTTTAAGGAGTTTGACAGTTCTTACTATAAACAAGAAATAAAAGCCATTGCATACCGCTGGAAAAATGAAAACAAATTTTCCCAATTGTTTTCCATCTTCTTTGTTAGGTTGGCTAGTTTTGAAACTGCCCTCGTATATTAAATGCATGCTATTTACACACATCACAGAAAAATTTAGTAAATGTAAGTTTTACTTGTTCGTTTAAAGTAAAAATATATTATTATTATCGTTTTTTTTATTTATTGTGTTAAATCGATTACACAGACCAACATTTTGTTACACAAGTTTGAGATTTTACAATTCAATTCTAAAAAAGAGTTTAATGACGATTATTATAATAATAGTAATGATAATTTGAGGTCTCCATTTTTGAAAAAGTATGGCCCAATTATGCCTACAGACCATAATGCGCACCAAATATTTATTTTTTTGTCAGATGCATTGCCTCTTCGCAATCACTTCTGCGTTCTCCGAGCCACATATGCGATAATTTGATTGTTAATGTAACCAACCACCGAGTGAGAAATGAGCCTCATCGCTGAAGAAAATGTTGTTCAATTGCAAGCCTACGATTGAATAACCTTTGTAATAAGTTTTATCTATTTTCATGCGTTTTTCGGTTATTAAAAGATCCATATTCGTAAATTGCAAACCTATCACTAATTAAACAACACTTCAGGTGACAGATATTTAATATCCAGACAGATCGGCACTTTTGGAACCACCAAATGGATAACCCGTATAGTATTTTCTCACTCTATGCTTGATATGGTTCAAGTGAGCATACAGTAAGCTCACTTGAGCCATATCAAAAAAACTTCTGGAACCCAACCGAATATTTCAGTTTCCTAACTAGAACCCAATCAAATATTTCAGAAATAGTTTTTGATGCTCTTTTGTGAACGTTCATGAACTAGATTTGTGATAGCTTATTTGGAAGTATTTGTTCTATAGTGATTTCATGACAGTACAAATAGTCGAATTTTCAAGTTACCATTTCATTTTTGCTTTGTTTTGTTTCCCATTTCATGATGGGAAAAACCTAACTCTACTGAAGTTGGTGATATCAACGAGAAGACGACGCTACTTTGTCACATAACTGATGAAACCGCGGCATTAGAGCTTCATGCATTGGGCCAGTGACTTATCCGTCTAGATCATGTGATATTACATCTCTAAATATTTTTCTTTGTAGCTGACTAACGACCAAACTCTTTATTGATAAGTCAGATATGATTAAGGAATAGAAAGCCAATATTATGGGCGTGACTCGAAAGTTGGAAAGCAACATTGAGAAGTGAAACCTCAAAATGAACCTTATTAAGAGCGGTTACAGCTGGCATTTGAGAAAAATAATCTCCAAATATTTAACAAAAAAGGTTGTTCGATAAAATTTAATATAAATAAATAAAAGTAAAAGATAAAAAGTAACTTTTAATGAAGAATTTTTTATGTCTAATGATATCTGCACACGTCCCGGAAGAAAATAACGATAATGAAACCAAAGGTACATTTCAATCCTTAACAACATTAAAATTGTTCTGGGAGATTACAGTGCAAAATTTGGAAGGCATGATGCCCTTAAGGTAGAAAGCTAGATATCACTAAAATGCATACTTCCAAGGTAGTCACAGTCTGTTTCAACAAACTTTCTCAACTGGTACTACATAACACTCCTAATCCTGACAAACATCTCATTTGGGTATGAAAAATCGCGCTTAGACAACCCTTAATGCAGCAAAGGATGTAGCGTTGTGTCTACAGAAAAAGATACTACATACATGGCAATGCCGCAGTTAACTGCAACGATTGCTGTGAGGAAACAATTCTTAAGCGAAAGAGAAGAGCGGCAGAGTGAAGACATGGAAACGCACAGGAATAGAAAAGAAGCCTGAAAATTCTTCCAAAAAAAGGCAAAGGTAACGAAATTTGGTCATAGGATGCACTTCAAATATACCTATAGAGAGAATGCTTATATATGTTACAAGACCCGTATGAAAGCACTTGTACGTTAGACATGGCAATTATCGGCGATCGTATAAAATAAGCAGAGCGCCAACATAGTGATATCTCGGCTTAATAAGAGGAATGCTCTAACTGTTGGTGGCCTGCCGGCAGAACCATTTAAATTGCTGATGTGACCACAGATCTGGCTTAATGAATACAAGCCCTATGATTCCTGTGTTCGAAAACCGCGATCCGAGAGATTACTCACTACCGTGGAATCTATCCATGCAAGACCTATTTTTATCAGAGAGGGTTTAAAACACATTCACAACACTGCGGCAAATATTGCAAAAGACTCAGGAAGAACATGTCATCACGTCAACAATACAACTGTCTTCTACTGTCCCATAGCTTACAAATTGTATGAATCCATGGCTAAATTCGGCATTCCTATGAAGTTTATTCATCTTCGTAGGATAATACCACCTGACACAAAATCGTCAATAAATATACATATAACAAAAATATTGGCTTTATTGTCTGACTTCTTCAACATCTTTTGGGAAATTATTACGAGGAAAGCCACAGCAACCAAGACTGGTATTATATTTTATAAAAGTTGTTATTCACGTACGATGATGATATATATATAGATATCTTCCCCTAAGCGTCAGTCTAACATCGTCAGTATTTTTGTCGGCGGAGTTGTCGACGTATTGAGTTCCAAACGAACAGATTGTTTATTCATCTAAACAAGTAACTTTATTTTGTTCTCGTTTGCCACAGGACGCATCTTTGCTGATTCAGTTTCAATGCTTGAGAGGTAGTAACATTTCGCTGTGCTATTCCAACGATTTGTATAATATAATAGATATATACACATCTATATAAACATATATAGACATATATGTTTGTTTGGAACTCAGAAGACGACTACAACTTTGGAGTTTTAGACGACTCAATAATACATATGTAATAATAATAATAATAATAATAATAATAATAATAATAATAATAATAGTAAATAATAGTAAAAAGTAGTTCAGCTATAAATGGACCCCAGCTCGCGCGGTATCTGGGGGGGAAAGAGGCGTGGGAATAATAATAATAGTAATAATAATAATAATAATAATAATAATAATATAACCACACTGACAATGTCAGACTGACAATCAGGAGAAGACTATTGATTGCGTAATATAGCCTTAGCAACCAATTTAGTGACAGAACGCTTTCTCTATGAACAAAAATTGAAAGTCGATGTACTGAAGCGCATCACAACATAGCGATTGCATTAGCTGGGTGGTTTACGCGAATAAGCCCAAATCGCTCTAGCATGAACTTCATTAGCTTCTGAAACACTGTCAGAGTACCATACTTTGAAAGCATGAAGAAACGCAGAAACCCTAGACGTTCGGAATTCTTTTCCAAGCGCGGCATAGCAAAGAGTGGTAGTAGACCGTTATTACAATATGAAGTTCAAATAATCTTTGTTTCATTCATACAATTTATCTTTTTTTTTATTTACTCATTTTCTATACTCATTTCTGACTGGAGAGTTGCAGTCAAATTTGATGGTTTTGTTTTGTAAACTTCCTTTTTGCAATAATCCTACTAGGAAATATCAGATGCAGTGAGGTCAGCAAACCTTGGAAGCCAAGGAAATGTAACTTTCTTAAAATAGGATTATTGGGACATTTTGGCTGTAAACCTACTATTGCAGGTCAAGCTATGTAATAAGTTGTACCGTCTTGTTACAACCACATAGAATTGAAAAGGATTTTCCTTCGACACAGTTCTGGAAATAAATATTTTTTTGAATATCTTTTGATTATCTTATTTGAAGGAACATTTATTAACCACCTTGTGGAAAAATGTTGAACCAAGTATTCTGAAAATGAAATTGCCCATATATTTCAAAATGAACATGTGCTTTTGATTCCAATGATTGTTTAACTTGCCCATCACTCATCATTCATAAAAAGATAAGATAAACTATAAAGCTCCGAAAACTTTTGCTAGCCAAGGCGACCAACTTTGTAAGCCTGAGAAAACCGGAATGTTTCATCTGGATGGACACAAACTAAATTTCTTATAACTCAGTATTTACCCCATCCATTCTATACGTCCTGTGTACTTCCAGGACACAAAATATAAAATATGCATGATTATTTACATTTTTCAATACACCATTGCATAAATCCTGTGCAGCCTATTATTATACAGTCCACCCTTTTTTACACGAACTTCATGAATCCTTATACATTTTCAAATGAAAATACGGTCCATCTTTGCCTTTTTCTTGCAACTTTTACATTACTCACACACGTCCTTTTACACTCCAATAATAAAGTGATAAAAGATATGAGAAAACAAACTGAATAGAAATGTAAAACAAAAGTAAGCCAACGGAAGCCAAAGGAAACACGGCGTAACGAAAAATCCATAAAAGTAACGATTATGGTGAAATTTGATATTTATTCTGATAATTTTGTGGTATTGAAAACAATTCTTTTTTGTGATGTTCTTTGTACTTTGTTCATGTTTAACAGCAGCGATTTGTAAAGCTTTTGAATATTGCATGCACATTATTTTCCCCGCAACACACCAGCTGTAACTGATTTCTCCATCCGCTGATGCCGGTGCAAGGTGTGGGTTTAGTTTTCATGGAAAACATGAAAAATAATATCACGATAGCCTTTGAGATTTAGATTATTATTGGAAAAGCAATGGTAAGATTTGTAAGGGTTCATCGCAACTATCATCGATGATAAAATGAAATAGTAGAAAGCAAGACAACTATGCTGCGTCTTTGCTATAGCGTTGCACAAATAGCATTTTTGCTCACTTGAGTGATTTGATTACTATCGTTTCACTTTACTTCACTCCCACTTTTACGAGAACAAACGCTACATGTCCATTTGTCTGCCCTTTGTTGAAGAGACAGTAGAGAAAGGATTTGCGTACGAGTATCCCCAGCAGGGAATAGCAGGAAGAAGCAGAAGTCATTCAAAAAGAATAACATTTTCATCATTTCCAATGGCACAATATATGTATATACACATTTATCAATTCCAAGGAAACACTTTTATACCGCTTCCAAATCTAAACAAACTTGGTAGTTCTTCATAAATTCAATTGCTCTTAAATGTTATTAATTTGTTTAGATACGACTGACACATAGACGCATTTGATAGAAATACAATTTTACGGTGTAATTTCGGTATGAAAATTTTGATTTAAAAATAAAATTTCTTGGGTCGAATGAAAAAGTGCATCAAACTGACTGCGTTTTCATTGCTTAATAACTGTCATGAAAGTGTGAAGAAGATACGCCAAAAAATACTGCTACTGTCATATGTTAAATTCATTGGTGATTACGCAAATGTTCACTAATCTGATTCCAAAATTATGGCGAATTTCTGCTTCCACAGATGCACTTCTTTTGCTGGGTTGTTGTTGTTCACTATGGGAAATTCTTGAGTACAACAAACTGCATTCGAACAATTTTAAAGAAAAATCTTATTTACGCACTACGACAGCAGCAAATTATGAAAACATCAATAAATTAGAAAAAAAATCGCATATCTCGGAAAGTGAGCATAGATGGCGTTGAACATTAAGGGCCTCTAAGGGAATTGGAAAAGACATCACGCAACATGGTTTCCAAAATCACCAAAATGAAAACAGCGCTACAACTCGAATTATTTCATAACTCGAAAACGAAGCGTGTGATCACCAGAATAGCACAATTTTATAAATCTTTTTACATTATTCCAACATCATCAAAAATAATAAAATCGCTAAAACATGAACGTTTTCATATCAAAATGATGAAATTTAGAATCCTTTTAAATTATTTAAAAATCGCCAATATGGAAAAACTGATAAAACGCGAATGTATTCATATCAAAACAATTAAACTTGTTAATCCTCATAAGTTATTGCACGAAGGTTTTCATAACTCGAAAACAAAGCGTCCGATCTCCAAAACAAAGAAATTTTAAATATAAATAAATTTTATTTTTTTTTTAAATATATAAAAATTTTAAATAAATTCTCTTAAATTATTTCAAAATCATCAAAATAAAAGAATCTATAAAACTCAAATGTTTTCATAAATCCGAAGTGAAACGTCCAATCACCAGAATAATGAAGTTTCATTAATCATCCTAAATTATTCTAAAGTCACCAAAACAATAAAATCGCGAAAACACGAATATAATCATATCATAACAATGAAATTTTGTAAATCATCTTAAATTGTTTTAAAATCATCAATACGAAAAAAACTGCTAGGACACGATGAAGCGTCCAAAATGAAGCGTCCAATCATCAAAATAACAAAATTTTTAAATTCTTTCAAATTATTTCAAAATCACCAAAATAAAGGGATCGATAAAACTCAAATGTTTTCATAACTCCAAAGCGAAACTTCCAACAATGAAGTTTCATGAATCGTCCTAAATTATTCTAAAATCACAAAAATAAAAAAACCGCTAAAATACGCAAATAACGAAACTTTGTAAACCCTCTTAAGACTTAATGCTTTTCCTATTAGATGTCTCTAATGCTTTACTAACAACAAAAATTAAAAAAAAAAGTTAAAATAAAGAAATCGATAAGCATAAAATGTGAATAAAAACAAGAATGTTTTTGTTTTAAAAATTGGTGATAACAGATTGAAGTCATTACCGGTCAAACAAAGTTTTTGTGATTCATTCAAATTCATTGTGTCGTATCTGAAGTGGGTTTTTTCCCAAATAATATACTCACGTCAAGAAATAATACTATCATCTAAACATTTTTCAAACACGTTTTCTGAAAAAGGCTGCGACCCTATTTTATGTATTCTATCAAATAAAAACGAGTGCCCCGACGCGGGTGCGCAACATCACGATAGACAAAGAAAGCAGTAAGTATTACCTTTAATTTGGATCGAATTTATCGGAATTTTTTTTTCTTTCGGCTCAGTTGGAGGACACCATTCCGAAGCTTGTTGACTAGTTTCCCTGATAAATTCATAAACCCAATTCTTGTCTTCAATTTCAACGAATTTTATGAATGTGGGCTCGAAATTGACTCGTTCTAGCACGATTTGAGTTGTAAAAGAAAGTTCACGTGTTTCAGTCAAAAGGTAATGAGTTTCATATCCAAACAATCATGTAAAACAATATCAATTGATTCGAGGCATACACAAAGTACATCCATTATTTCTCTTCAACCTAAACGACGATTTTCATTCAGCAGCTTTTTCCCCTTATCCATGTTAAGTTCAGTTGAAAGCGTTGATGGCCCACCAGAGCGAGACAAATGCTCAACCACATCTCAACTGCTTTTAAATACAGTGTACCACTCATATCCATGTGTTTTTAATAAATTCAATTCAATGTAAGTCCTCCATGATACTTTCAGCGATTAAGCACATAAAATTTAGTTCGAAATACAGAATTTGAGGCAAATTCTTCTCTTGATATTAAAAAAATTTCCAAGCACACTTGAGGTAAAATGACAAACCCCACATTGGTGTAGATAACAGTAAGAAAATGATGTAACAAAAATAATTTTGTCAATCGCTTTAAACGGGCTTTTTAGATGACTAATTCTCTGTACTTTAGCAACTAAATTATTTTTACCGATTTTTTTGTTTTTTTTTTTGTTTTAGCGAATTTGGGCAAGTTATTTGTCACCAAATAAAGAATGCCAATCTCGTCAATTAGAAATCTCCAAAATGTACCCTTAGAATCCTCATTATTACATAGTACTTATTTCAGAAATACTGTGGGATGAGTACTAAATATTGAGCAGAAACTTTCAGTACCGAATAATTAGTTCATGGCCTGCCAACCCAAAAAGTGTACTACGATATTGGGCAAAGTTGAAGTGATAAGATTAAATTAAATTATACAAATTTATTCAAATTTGTATAATATATGATGTAACGCATTTTCATGACATTGAAAAGTGTATTTGGCATATTTAGAAGATCTGATTTATGTTAAACATGTGCCGTTTTGTTAGATAACTTGCTGCCAATTTCCAGGTAAATCAATGTATGTCTTTCTCAAAAAAATTAAAAAAAAAAAAAATGTGCAGTCGGTTTTCACAAGCTTCTATTGGGCGAATTTTTTACTAGCAAAACCATTCCTCAGAGAACTGGAACTGCTAACCCTTAACGCCAGGTCCAGGTTATAAGGTACACTCATAACAGCCTTTCTACTGTAGATGTGTGGCTTGTCGTTGTCCTGTTGGAACACAATTCCTCTTCTCTTGGTCGTTTCTGGACAATTGATTCCCTGCCAATCCCACCAAACGCACAGCAATACTTTCATGACCTTCAATCCATTTTTTCGCCATTCAACCATAACAATTTTTGCTTGACGTTATCATATGACTCATTCTTCATCATCATTCACCACCCACTTCAGAAATTCTTCGGTTTTTTTGATAATTTTCCATTATTTTGACGACAAAATTGGCGTTCCAGAGAGTAGAGCATATTTGACATCAAAATTACCAGGACCGAATAGACGGGACCAAGATTGCGAGTGATTAGCTGTCATACCATCAGCACCAAAAAACGCTATTCACATTTTCAGTCAACTTTCTTGCGATTTTGCCTTTATCAATGAAAAAATATGACGTATATTCTTTGACGCGCTTCCAAACGATACTGAGTCAAGTAATCACCAAACTGTCTGAGTAGTTGCATAAGTACGATAGTATATTTTTATAACGCCATCTAGTGTAATCTGATCGAATTTATACAATGCAGGATATAAATTACTAAAACTATCTACTGGAAAAATAATGGATTTCTTTTTACTATACATCGTACAAGAGTATTTGAACATTTATTTCAAATACAAATATTTTCAAGCAGGTTTTTAGAATAAGTGCTGTAGAATGACTGAATGAGTTTATTGTTATGTGTTTGTTTGGGCTTTAAACTTTTCTAACTTAGAATTTTACATTGAATTCAGCTTTAAAATCCAATTTGTATCTTTTTATGACTTCTATACCAATTAGCCCTTACCTGTACCCTCGTTGCAATTATTCGAAATTGTTGTCTGCAAAAAGCAAACTAGAAAACTCTATTCAAAGCACAAAGACAATAGACATGAGCTCCGCATATAAATCCATTACTACTGCAACACGAAACTTACGTGCCTGCCTTGCTGTTGCGCCGCCATAACTTCCACTTCAACTTCGTGCATGCATCCGCAGCATCCACTTGTGGGCCGGTGTGACTTTTTGTCATTTTTCGCTAACAAACACAAAATGCGAAGTGACACTCTTCACGTCCACTTGTCGTCGGGGCCACCAGTTAACCAATCCAGAAAAAAAACAAAAACACAAAACAACTACTAGAAATGGAATACTTTTACGCTGTCACCTGGGACGCTGTAGTAAAAACAACTCAGATGAGTGAATTTATCAAAAATGACACAAAAGACTGCATGCACATAGGTGGAATAGGTGTGGCAAATATAGGTTCTCTTTTTGTTAACTAAACTCTACGGAGAGGTTAGATTTGCAACCACAAGAGGGTGTGAGTGTACAATTGCTGCAAGCTGCAGGACGAATGTGCCACAATTATACCACATCACCTTGTGCACAGTTGAGATATGATTGTGTTTGCTAAGATATAAACACTGTCAGATACACACCTATGTGTGCCCTCCCGTACGATGAAACATTGTTACGTGAATGGAGCCATCATAGTTGTTAACGCAATTTATACAGTTTTTTATGTTACCCTATCAAGCAATCGGTAACGGTCCATATGATATTTTTAGGTAACAGTCAAAATAACTATCTTTCGAATCGGTAAGTTTTCCTCTCTTATTTTATGACTTGAAGTCGTTTGAAACGACAAATCGCTATAACGCTCAGAAGGAAACGTTATTAACTATTGACCAGAGGGGTTTTGTGACTTCTTAAGCCGATTGAACTGTGCGCGTGTGTTTCGCTGTTGTCTGGTAGACAAGGTAACTGTTGTAAAACTATATAAAATTTCTTAAAACTTGATGCAGTATAATACAGGGTGGCTGATGATGAAGCTTGCTACTAATGTGTTGGTGCAACATGGTGCAAATTGTCACATAGCTAGGTTTGTTATGGCAAAATTGCAGAGAAAACTTCCCAATAGGTGATTTCTAGAGATTCTACATTCCGTTGGCCCCCAAAGTCTGTTGACCTTATACCACTTAGCTTTGCGTTGTGGAGTTATTGAAAACAGTTAGTGTTCAAAATAAAACGAATAAATTTAGATGATGTAGAACAAAGTAGTCAAACGATAACTGAAGTACTTACCGCTGCAACCCTCCAGCCCGTAATGACCACTGATTTTGCATATACGAGAGCAGCTCCAAAACTGGCCGACTTGACGTATAGATGATGCCAGTAGTTTGAAAAAAATTATTTTAGTATTTTTATTTGAGCTATTAAAAGTAAACGATCTCAGTGAATTAGTAAGCATGGAAAAAATTGATCACCGTTATGAAATTGAATATTTCCATTTGAAAGGTTTTAGTCCAAACAATATTAAAGCAAAGACAGAGTCTACTATGAGATAGTCTGCTTTTTCGTTTGCGTCTGTAAAATATTGGGTAGCACCGTTTAACCGAGGCGGTACGAGCTACCAAGATGAACGGCGCACGGTGGGGCCGATCTACTGAAAAGCGTAAAAAATTCAATATCTCAAGAACGGATTAACATAGAAACCTGGGGCCAGTCTTTTCGACTCAGAACAAAAAAATACATTAAGTTCAATAATGTTTATATACATTTTGAAGAAAAATGTTTCCTCGTTAAGTTCGGGGTGATTTGGTCGAAGGAACACATCGAACTTTGTATCCACCCACAAGCATTCACACAAATCGCGATATTTAATTTTGACCGAGCTCATGACGACGTCTGCAGCTAGACTGAACTCGAATTAAAAGTGTTTTGAAGTGTGGACATGTATTATATGGGCCAACTGGGTAAACAAAATAGTGCAAAAAACAAACGCGTACTCTAATCCTTTCTTTTCTTTGCGGTGTTATGATCGGATAGGCAGATAAAGGCAGATGATTTTTGTTCTAATCTTCACTTTAACTCATCTAGTTTGAAAAATGACCATCAACATCTCGGAGGAAGCCGGAGCTTTTTTCGTAACCATAGCTGTTCTCAATTCTTATTTGAAATTCGTAACTTACGACGTTGCAAAGCGCTCTAATATTTTTTTTGTCCAGTTTGACTCATGTGTGGTTTAGTTGGCCATCGTAGAGCAGGGAAAAAATTTGATAATTTTTTTCTCCCTCTTTCACAATTATATGCATTCATTTATAGTAGAGTGTAATTTGGTCAAACTTCCATTATTCTGACGGTTGGCCATTAATTTAGGCCATTAATTTAGGGAATACCTTTGAAACAGTGAAAAAAAAAATCATGTTGTTCCTTGATCCTGCAGCTATAATAGAGTGAGAATCACAAACTATATAATCGATATCAGCGCTTTCGATAATCGAATTTTTCCGCCTTGGCCCCAGTGTGCGGCGTAGTGGTCGACTATTTGGGGTGTCCACGCCAAACACAGTTAAGAAAATCTGCAAAATGGTATTGAATGATCGTCGGCTAGAGGTGCGTGCGGTAGCTGAAATGATAGGCATTTCAAGCAATACTATACATCGCAAATTGACCAAAAATTTGGAGGTAGGAAGACTGTCCGCAATATGAGTACTGCGCTCACTTTAAATAGAAAAAAAACAGCGTCGTGAAGGTGTTTCAATAGAGTTTTTGGCGATGTTTCACCCCAATAAAGCTGAATTTTTGCGCCGATTTATAACCATGGATGAGACATGGGTCCACCACTTCAAACTTAAGACAAAGGAACAGTCGAAGCAGTGGAATGGAATGGGAGTATCGTGTCCAAAGAAGGCCAAGACAATTCAATCTGAAGGTAAGGTCATGGCGTCTGATTTTTGGGGTGCGTATGGTGCTATTATTTTACTTATTTCCGTTTTTTTTATTTTTTGATTATATGTATGTATTATATATATATATATATATATATATATATATATATATATATATATGTATATAATATTATGCTAATTTATTGCAGAGTTTAGGTGATGAAATTGTGGAAAAAAAGACACATTTGGCGAAAAAGAAAGTGTTGTTTCATCATGACAATGCTCCAGTTCACACATCTATATGTATTATTGTGATGGCTAAAATTAATGAATTGAAGTTCGAATTGCTTTATCACGTACCTTATTCCCAAGATTTAGCTCCTTCGGACTATTTTCTACTTCAAAATTAAGAGGTGGCTATTTTAAGTAGTTTAACAGTTCTTAATTGCTGACTTTTTGTTTCTTCTTTGTTAAATCAGCTAGTTTTGAAACCACCCTTTCACGTTACTGAAGAAGAAACTAATTTAAATTCAATTATTTTCAAAAAAAGATTGTTCAACTGAATAAAGAATAATAATTTATATGAATTAAAAAACATCTGGTGTACTTTACAGTTGGTTTTCAAACGAATTAGAATAGTTTTCCAGCAAGATTCATAAGCCATCCTTTATTTTTCCAAATCGTACACGATATTGCAAATGATCCATATCGACCCGACCCTTCTGGTACGTCCCACACAAATTGATCGATTTTCCGAAACTCAATTTCGTCCCTGTAACTTCTAATTTGTAGACTACAGTAACCTAACTCCAGTGCACTGCCTAAAGGGCAAAACTTAAAAAATCGACCAATTAACCACGCCCTATTTATTCTTAAGTTCATATATTCCATTAAATTGCACTAAATCTGTCGAATTTGGTGCACATTATGCGTATGACAAAATTGGTCCTGAGATACAAATTTATCAAGCTTACATGAAATTTGGAAAATATTCCCCCGTAATTCCAAATTGTGGAATACAGTAATCATAGTTTTTGACCATGATTTTGCTTCATATTATCCGGCACAATTGGACCGATTAACTACAAGCCTTCCAGTATTTATATCTAAAGCATACGTGACTTTAGATATATATTTTATTCCGTTACACTGAATTCCCATTGCCAGGTGCCATGTTTTGATTATATTGCTTCATAATGCTGGCAAAATGTGGAGAAAATTCAACGGAGAACCAATCTGGTACCTCTGGGGCCTCCCACACAAGTGACTGACTCAAACCATATATTTTTAAAATGCACTACCACCTTCCTTACGCTATTTACCATACCAATTGACCGATTTACCGAAATTCAATCCTTCTACTGCAATCTCTAATGACTGGCTGCAATATTATAAATTTTTCTTCATTATGGTGATTTATGATTGGACAAAAAAGTTGGATAAATTAACAGGATAACCCGTACATCCCCCCACACGAATTACCTAAAGTAACCCAAACAGTGGTAGATTCATATATCTCATTTTAATGCACTAAATTCAGTAATCCCTCGACATTTACTAATCCTGCAATTGCTGAGAATGAAAATGGAGACATTCCCATGTCTCTCCATGCACAAGGATATCCATGTAGTGTTTTCAGTACCCCTGTCTACCAAAGTTGTCACCTGTTAAATACCTGTCATCTAAAGTGTTATATATTTAGTGAAAGGTTTGCCATTTACGAATATGAATTATTTAACGACCAAATAACGCGTGAAAATTATTAAAGCTAACTACAAATGTGACGATTCAGACCTTTCGTGCATTATGTGGTGATTATGGTCGTAGTATTGTGCAATGAATTGAGAAGTTTATAAAGAAATTCGAAGAGTTTGATGCGTTCAGGTCTGTACATCACTGCAATGTACGCACTGCCGAAAATATAGCTTCAGTTAGTGAGAGTGAGGTAGATGGTCCGAATTTCATTTCAGATCGCTATGGCCGTTAAATAAAGATTATGAACTGGACGATATGTGGTTTCAACAAAACGTTGCCATGAGCCGCACAACACGACCAATTTTGGTTTTATTGCGTGAGAAGTTTGCAGAAAGCGTAATTTCACCAGGATCATGTGATTTGACGCCATTAGAGTTTTCTTTATGAGGCTACCTCAAAGGCCAAGCTTACACGAATAATCCCCAAACGTCGGAGCATTTGAAAGAAGAATCCACTGCTGCAACCAATCCAGAGGCGATCGTTTAAATTACATTGTATTTCGTACATAATGGTAAGATCTAAGATCCCAAAATATCTTCGTAATCACAGCTTTATGTGTGTTTCACTTAACTTTACTTTTGAAATCGAAAACGAATAACCGGGTACTTCCTATATAAGTGGTGTGTTTTCTCCATAATTTCTCTGTAGAAATCCTTAGTATGTGATAAGAAAAAAGACCAGTATGTAATAAGAAAGGAACGACTCACTATGTCCTTCTGTCATCACACGCGATTTTGCACCAACGAAAAAGGACATTTAAAATTCAGCTAAACGGACTAATATTTCCATACTGATTACTGATTAATCCTTAGAGATTGTAAATCTTGATTATTTCGTTGTATATTAATAATTCTGATTTGGGTTTTCAGTCTTCGGCAAGTTCAAATTTGTATTTTTTAGAGCTGGCATTTTGAGCTCTAAAGCCATGCTTTAGTTTAGAGGTACATTGAGATCGTTGCGGCCTTTATTCTTGTCGTTTTTATGTTTATTAAAAAATGTGTTATTTTATTTGTTAACATAAAAAATAGCAATAACAATCACAAATGTTATGGCGCTGCAGCTACTGTTAGCTGTGGCCACACACCGTATCTTCAATAACGTTTTGTGTCAATGTACCACAGACAGCTCTGAAGTTCGTCCTCGAGTCAACATTCAAACCGTTCGACCAATTCGTGTGGAATTGCTGGATTGGCACACCTTTCAGCCATCATCCATCCATCCATCCGTCCATAAGCTCTCTCAACATATGTGTCATCTAAAATTCCAATTAAGTTACAATTTATTCTCGTTAGTGACAGCAAGACCCAATGGAAGGACTTCATAGAATTCTTTTTTTTTCCAAAAGCTCTTCACCGGCTCAGAAGAGAGCGGTGCGCCGCAGTGAATTGCTAAAAGTTCAACAAAAAAAGTTGTCGTTTTTTCTTTGTGAAAAATGCCTTTAAAACAAAAATGAAATACATTTCATTTAAACATTTACCAGGTGAATCTCAAAAGTTAAGTGCTGAGGCGGTTATGCTAACGATAGCGAAATTGATATCAATTCGTTGTTAAGTCAATTTAAAATTTACAGGGCTTATGGAGGATTTTTACCTTGACCCAATAGAGCAAATAAATTGGTACACAAAAAGTAAAGATTATTAAAACAAAAAAACAGTTTATTTTAGTAAAAATTCAAAAATGAATGTAAGCAAATTTTGTTAAAATTAGTATTATAAAAAAGTCGACTGTTTCTTAATTACTTCTTCAACGCCTCACATTGTGCTATGAAGTAAGCATATGCGAGTATGTGAAAAACTTTATTTCGCACCAAAAACAAAATTGACTTTTTACATGTCAAAGAGTTAATATAATTTAATAAACTCCAGCCGTTTATGTGTTCGCCTTCTGCTCCATTTTCATTTCACTGACCAGAATACAAATCTTGGGAATATCGAAAGAAAAGTGAAAATAGCTGGTAAAGTGGAACGAAACAGTGTAAAGAGCCAAGCTGACAAATATCCTTTGAAGTTCAGTTCATTTTATCTGTGGCTTCTGCTAGCAACTGAAACTTAAATGTAAACAGCAGCGAATGGTGTAAAAGAAGAGCCAATTGCCAAAAACCATCCAATATTTAGTACAATAAATAAAGGCTACAAATGTACTGGCTGGCTACTATGAGCCTCATTGGATGCGACATAAGAGTCATTTATTTGAAGTCATTGATGAACTCTTTAACCAGCAATTGTTAAAAGCATTGTTCGGCAAAGAGCTTTAGCAGATAAATGCGAGACAGTGGGTCAAAGATATTTAAAAAAGATTTTTAAAAAGACAATAATCTCATTAGTAAACTAGTTTGGGTTTCCTATTCTAGAGCCGTTTTTGAGGGTTCGTTACAATCCTGTTTACGATTTAAAAATTTTTTTTTATTTATTTTCTGTTCCCAAACAAAAGAACCTTAATATGACAAATTTTTTAAAGAGTATATCACAAGTTCTCGTCTGATTCATAAATGTGTTTCTTGCCTGAAAAGAAACCAGAAGCACACATTGATTCGGTTTCTTTAGCAACACCCGAAGAGAAGTAAAATTCTGTAAAAAAAATACCGGGATTGATTAATGAAACAGAAAATATTTATAATTAACTCAAACCTGTTACGTCGCCTTCAAAAACGAATACTCAAATCATCTCAACATTTTTCAAACACATTTTTCGAATGGACCCCAGTTTTAGCCGCGAATTCTCTTTTATGTCTTCTATCGGCAGAAAGCGGACGGTTAAAAGTGGTAATTTGAGTTTTAGAAACAGCATTTGTAGAGCTTTTGGCCTTGTGAGATGGTGTGTTATCGTGGTGCAAAATCCATGAGCTTGTCTACCACAAACACAGTCGTCGAATTTACTCTTTCAAACGCCGCATGGTGGACCTATAGTGTTCTTTATTTACCGGCTGACCATCTGACAAGAATTCCAGGTGCACAATACCGTGATGACAAAAAACCGCCAACATTACCCAAAACTTTTGATGGACTTTAACATGTTTTTTTTTTTTTTTTTTTTTTTTTGACTCATTCTACAGCTTGTTCACTGGTTTGTATGTTAAAATCGTAAATCCATGTCTCATTATCATATGTAATGCGTCTTATTAAAGCAGGGTCGGAATTGATTCGTTCCAGAATGTTTTCGGCGATCGTTGTACGAATAAGTTGTAGAGAAGAATTCATGTCTTTCAGAACAAGTAAATGCGTTTCATATCCAAACGCTCACATAAAATAGTATGAATTATTCCACGAAACACCGAAAGTTCAGTGCTTATCTCTCTCAAAGTTAAATGACCATTTCCTTCACGTCAACGTTGAAAACATTTATGGACGAGCAGAGTGGTAAAATCAATTGTCTAATATTTTCGACGATCCGAATTACAAAATTTGAGTTCTTTGTTCGATATTTTTACCCATGGTAAAAATTGCCAAAACCGCTGCCAATAAACTACAAAATCGAGCACTTTAGATAAACTAACTGATAGATCAATCTCAAACTCCACGTCAGTATTAAGGACAGTTATGCCAATTCGATGACAAAAATAAATTCTGACAATCCCATTTAACCTTGCTTTTTAAATTATCACTTTCCACGACTTTTTTTGTCAGAACGTGTATTTTGATGCTAAGATTGGGGCATTTATAAATGCTTTCATAGGATATTCATTACAATCGTACAAAAGAACCATTCTTTACATTTAATGATTATTTTCCCCAAATATTGGTCATAAATATGTCCAAAGTTATCCCTTCAGAGGTTCCAATTTGCGATCACGCCCTTAAGCATTTCGAGTAATGCAGGCAATGTTGCTTTTCAATTGCTTAATTGTAGTCGGTTGGACATGTTAAATTTGGAGTTAATGCAGGGTCAAAACGTAAAACTTTACTGTTGTGTTATCACATTTAATGGTTTCAAAACCGCCAGTCTGGCAAGGTTGTCAGCACTTAAATACCTGTTATCCGAAGTCTTATTTATTGAGTGAAAGTTTTACCATTTACGAATACGGATCTTATAAGAATGGTGAAATGTGTAAAAACTATTAAAATTTATTACAAACGTGGAGATTTTTCACACATTCCGTGCAAGGAATTGGTAGGATTATAAAGACATTTGAGGAGATGTGTTCAGGCCTGCGCATTATCGCAATGTAAACACTGCAATGAGTAACTTTGTTGCAACGAAATGTTCAGAAGTACTATAAGCAGTTCAAAGGAGCCGAAAATAAATTGAAAAGGAAGAGCTTCCCGGCCTACAGCAATCTCGCCCGATGAAAGTATTATAACGTCCAACAAATTTAAAATTCAGTACTCCAAAAACCACTTAAGGCGAATAGGCAGACGAGAACATTTTTAAAGATATTTTCGGTTTCACACTGATCAAATTTCTAATCCATTTAAGAGTAATTTTTAAATAGTCAATATCCAGAACATTTTTGCGTAAAATTTCGTAATTATAATTTAATTTGGCCTGGAATAAGCATTAATGAAAACTGGTCATATCGGTCATATGTTTTTGGTAAAGCCTCCCTACAAATGGGTCGTTCAAACCAAATATGGGAGCCAAACTCGGTCCATCTGTTCTAATAGAAAATTACTCAGATCAATGTGTGTGGCAAAATATGTCTGAATTTAACGCAATCCATATTTAATGCAGAGCTCTTTTTACGCTTTAACATAACTCTGTTAAACAATTAATTTTAATTTGTATGTTATTAATTTGTTTATTTCACTGATAGATAAGAATTACATTTCCTCTATAAAACGAAATTTGCTTGAAACTAAAAGCAAACAAAGAATCAGAGTCCGAAAGGTATGGAAAATTCAAAACTGCAGAGTGAAAGTCGGAGTTTCCTAATTTAATCAGAGATCCCCATCTGGTTCAGTTTAGGGTCACATTAAGATCGCTCTTGTTTTTGTCTTCCTCTCGTTCATCCTTTTATTACAAAAATTGTGTTATTTTGTTTGTTAACCTAAAAATGACAACAACAACCTGAAATGTTAAACATTTTTGAAGGACATCAAACGGGTCAAATCTCTAATGGTCGCAAAAACACTCAATTTTCCCGAAAAAGACCATCACATTAAAATCTATGAAGAAATGATTGATGACTGGCTATTAGCATTTTATAAAATGCTGCTGATGCTCTACTCTTTCTATAATCTGGAAATAACCGACAAATCGAGTGAATATCATGCCAAAGATGAAGCAAGATTGGAAAGATCGCGCCAAAATCACTCAAAAATCACGAATGTACCAACAGTTTTCTTCGATTGCCGAAGTATTGTGCGTCATGAGTTTCTCCCACTGGGGCAAATCGTCAACAAGGAGTGAGTGTTGTGTGTCCTTTGCGTACAGAAATTTGTAACCAACAAAAAAATTTCAGTCAGGTGAACTAATTCTCTCATACATACCATCAAGCATACTTTTGTATTGGCGCAGAAGTATGTGAAGCACCGAAAGGTGAGTGGTAAAAATAGTAGGTAGAAACGCTTTGTGCCCGAGGCAATGATTTGAACGAATGACTATACATTTTTTGAAAAAATAAACACGTCTTATTTTATTAAAAACAGTATTGTTATTTTCTATCTTGTTATTTGTTAGCATATTTCCAGAAAATGTTTACATTTCCGCCAGCTGCGTCTAAAACCATCGAAATATCGCTCCAAAAAACGAACACCAGCAGAAGGGAGATGTACGTGGACGGTCTCAAATCCAGCCGACCTATCAGAGAATACACAAAAAAGTTGGAAACAAAATCTCTTTATTTATCAACATAATCTCATTTTAGCACGATGCACTTTTTCCAGTGTTTCTAGTATGAACTGTCAAGCTCCTTAAAATATCCGTCAACCGCAGACTTCACTTCTTCATTTTTGGAAAATCTTTTACCGTCGAACCATTTTCTTAAGTTTGGAAATAGAATACAGTCCAAGGGAGTTAAATCTAGAGAATACGGTACATGATAAAGCAATTCAAACTTTAGTTCATTAATTTTAGACAACGCAATAGTGAATGTGTGAGCTGAACATTGTCTTGAAAAACAACAACAACAATTTTCCGCCAAATGTGACCTTTTTTCATAATTTCTTCACCTAACGCTGCAATAAATTAGCATAATATTCGCCATTGATAGTTTGTCCTTTCTGTAGATAATCAGTCAATCCAAAAAAAAGAAACAGACGCCATGACCTTGCCTGCAGATGGAACCGTCTTCGCTTTCTTAGGACACGATTCTCTCATTCCACAGTTGACTGCTTTGACTGTTCCTTTATGTCAGGTGTGAAGTAGTGGTACCATGTCTCACTCATGGTTATAAATCGATGCAAAAATTCGGCTTTATTGCTGAGTAACATCGGCAAACACTCTACTGAAATATCTTTACGACGTTGCTTTTGCTCTATTGGAAGCAATGGTGGCGTCCATCTCACGCACAGCTTTCTCATCTCCAAATCTTCGGTCAACATACAATGTACATCACTTTTCGAAATGCCTATCATTTCATCTAGTTCATGCGCGTTCAGCCGACGATCATCCAATACCACTTTGTGGATTTTCTTAACCGTGTCTGGCGTGGATACCTCACTTGGTCGACCACTAATGCGTTCATCTTGACAGCTCGTACGGCCACGGTTAAACTCTGCCACCTAATATTATATAGTTGTAAACTAAGGAACAGTCTCCCTCGGAGTAGAATCTAGCTCGGCTTTAATATTGCTTGGACTGAGACCTTTCAAATGATTCAAAAGTGTGCGAAACGCCAGAAGGGGAGTAGTGAAAAAAGTAGGCAGAAACTCTTTGTGTCCGGGGCTACGAAATAGATTTGGACGAATGACTGTAGACCTTTTGAAAATATACAAACAAGTTTTACTTTTTTAAAAACAGTAATATAACTATATTGTCTTATTTTATTTTATTATTTGTTAGCATATTACAGGAAAATTTTTACATTTCCACCCACAATGCATAAAACCATCGGAATATCGCTTCAATAGCCGTCCACCGTACTGTATATGAACCACCAGCAGAAGGAAATTATAACCACGAACGTATTTACAATTCACTATCTGCCGAACAATATTACCCGTGATTCAATATCGTAACTTTGTATAGAACTTGTCTAACAATAGAAAAAAATTGGGTTTGCACGGATAGAACTCTAGCTCATACGTGTGTGTACATGTACATATTCATAAGCATTGCTGCTGTTCCACTTTTTCATCATTTAAAAGCTTCTTCCATCTTTGAAGGCTCGTCTATGCTACTGCCCCAATACGTTTTAAGGGATTCTTCCCAACACATAAAATGGCTTCTCTGTGTGTCTTCTTTTGTGGTGTTTTGTTGAAAAAGTCGAGGGCTGTAAATTGCACAATATTTTCTATACACGTCGGTTTCACTATTTTCTTCTTTCTTCTTTCTGCTGTAAGAAATTGAAGTTAAATGGAAATATTAAAAGGCAGGGAAAGAGTGTCCTTTTTTTTGCTCCTCACAACATTCCTTTAAAGTGTTCTCTGCACTTTTGCCATTGTGGGGTTTTAAAATTAAATGTCTTTGTTGGTTTGTTTGTTATCGAAAAACCTGATATATTCATATATCGTACAACCTTGAAAATTGGCTTCCTATCTTTTGTCACGCATAGCTGGATGGCGTAGCAGATGAGTTACAATGGTAGTTCTATCCCCCCGTCGCATTTTATATCTATTGTTATTGGGGGTTACATTAGTTGTATCACCGTAATTTTCTTTGCAACGTGAACAGAATTTTTAAACTTATTTAATGTTAGATAATTTTTAATAGCTCACAAAGCCATTGGAGTTTGTCACTGGTGCTGTTGCTTCCGCGGGTGTTGGGGTTTTAGTATCATAAAGTTACTAACTGCTATCTAATATGGTATGAAACTTTTAATAGTTTTGTAAAAACTTTTCAAACGATGAAACCGGTGATGATGCTAAAGTGTCGCTTAATACGTTTAGATGACAACAATATGGCAGCAATAATAATTTTCTAACCGGGAGGGAGAAAAACGTAATAGCCACGAGTGCCAAACGTTTCATGAAATTGACCGTGAATAAACATACACACAGATTGTGGCAGTGTAATTATTATGCCAATATTGCATTATTATGATAAAGTGCAAATTGTGATAATTACAATATGATAGAAGTAAAGTTACAACAGATTAAAATATGACGCAGGATCGGCAATATTATCATGTA
>JAHXMU010000072.1:4839939-4880402 GCA_019455685.1 Philornis downsi
TATCATGTATTAAAATCAATATCACTCATACGTACGAATATGACCACGTGACTTATTGGCATGCAAAATTCATCATACGCCATGACGTGTTATGTAAACGTTGCTTTCGATGAAAACCTGAAGTTATATGTAGATGCACCATAACTGAATACGTTTGGCCTTTTAACAAAATTTTCAAAAGGGAAACACCGATCTTTTATGATCTAGGCAGCCTTTTGTGTCTCAAAGTTTCCATTCGTGTGTTCTTCTTTGTTTGCGGCGTTATATCTGAGGTGGTGAAAACTAATACAGAAATTTATATTTCCATCTAGGGACAAGAACGTTTAAGCAAGTTTCATTAGAATTTTCTTTATATAGGAATGTTGAAAGAAATATGCTCGTAAAAGATTATCCTAGTAATTGTCTCAAAACTGCCGGTCTGGTAAGGCTGTCAATTGTTAAATGTCTGTCATCTGAAGTGTTATTTATTTAGTGAAAAGTTAGCTATTTACGAATATGGATCATTTAACAATCGAATAACGCGTAAAAATAGTTAAAACTTACTACGAAATTACTGATTCAAACGTGGGCACTTTTCGTGCATTACAGGATGATTATGGTCGCCGTAATCGACCTACTGCGCAAGAAATTGGAAAGATTATAAAAACATTTGAAAAGACTGAAAGCGTTATAGATGTGGTCAGACCTGTGCATCATCGAAATGTACTCACAGCCGAAAATATCGCTTATGTTGCTAGCTGTTCTCATCAATTGGGTCTATCTTACAGTCATTACGGCTCTTACGGCTTCTTCCATATATGGTCCAACTCACGCAACAATTAAAGACTATTCGTAACGCTGAGTTTTCGAACAACATTTGCTTCAGCGATGAAGCTCACTCTCTCACACAGTGGTGACATCAACAGGCAATTTTGACGCATATGACTAAAAACCCAGAAGTGATTGTGGAAAAACCACTGCATCCGAAAAAGTGACTATTCGGTGGGCATTGTGATATGGAGATGTCAGTGACTTCATTTTTTTTTCATAGTTGGAGAAACTGTTACCATCAATTCGGAGCTCTATGGCCGTATGGCAGACGATAATTTGCCAATATTATAAAGAAATTTGAAGAGACTGGAAGCGTCACAGATGTGGTTAGGTCTGTGCATCATCTCAATGTAAGCACTGCCAACAATATCGCCTCTGTCAGTGAAAGTGTGGTTTGCACTGCAGTTGAAGATTATGAATTGGACGTTATGTGGTTTTAACAAGACTTTGTCACGAGTCAGACAACACGACTAATTTTGGATTTATTGCATGAGTAGTTTCCAGAGAGCATAATTTCACCTTTTTCCGCTTTGGCAGCTAGGTCAAAGACCGTGTTTACGCGGATAATCTCCGTTGGAACATTTAAAAACCAACATGCGTCAAGTTATCGTTGAGATACCGCCCGAAATGTGCAAAAAAGTGGTCGGAAAGTACCTTAAAAGGATCCACTGCTGCAACCAATCCAGAGACGGTCATTTATATAATATTATACAAAAAACATTCGATTAACTTTTTTTTGTCTTTTATATAATATACAAAAATCTATTTCAATTTATTGTACCTGATCAACATAAATAAAGAGAAGAATTTATTGAATAATTGTTGAATAATTCTGGGTCTTGGTTCAGAGCTCACTTATTTGCTCACTCAGAAGTATATCGTTCTCACCATTAGTTGCGCATGAACAGGATGGATTACTCACTGCTCATGAGTAATGAGTAAGGGCTTTTACTTATGAGTCACAGACGTGAAAAATAAGTCCCTTTACTCACGGCTGATGAGCCATGGCGATCCAAAGCCGATGAGTAATGAACAATGCTTGGTTTCTCAAGAGCCATAGCAGAGAGAAATGAGAGACGCTGCCTACTCATAAGAAGTGAATATTGGCACTTATTCATTAACTATTGATGCGACTCGTGGATTTCTCATTAGCAATTCATAAGCAGTAAAAATTGAAAAGATATGTCAAAAAAACAAAAATTTGGTAAAATATGTGTAAACGCTCACATTTTTCGTGCAAATTGTTATAATCCATGAGTAGATAGGTAGTACATTTATGCGTGCACAAGAATTTTCAAATTTGATTTTAGGCAGAACTTTATCGAGCACCTGTCATCGCTGCCATTCTTGCTATGTTCTGACTATTGAGTAATGCGATCCTTTTAAAATTTACGTACCATCCCTCCTATTATACAAGATTTCATTTGCTTAGAGAAATTCCTTCAATAGAAAGTAACCACAGCGTTATCGCAAACAAAAATATCATTAATGCTAAATAGCAAACTAATCTGTCGGCTAGGGTGACAATTAACTGTATGGGAAAAATGTTTGAATTTTAAAGTTTGATCTTTTAAGTACTTTGATAATTGATCCAAATCTGTTATATGCAAAATTTACGTAAAATTTTACAATTCTTAGACGTAGTATATTTAGATTCCCGCGTAACTTAGCATGGGTTTTCACGAAAATTGCACAAAGACCATTTTAATTCCATTAAAAATTAGTGGTCACAACTCGCGATTTGGCAGAAATACTCCGTTTTTCAAAAATAAAAAAAATAATAACAAAACTGATTTATATGACGATATACTGCTTCAACGGTTTTACGGCGGGAAGTGCGGGAGTGGAAATTCGGCAACCTCAAGCAAAAATGGTCAAAGTGCCGAATCAAAATTACTACACCAAACAAGCTAAAAATATGAATGGTTCTAACTAACCGTTTTCGTCTAAATCTAGTTTGGCTGTCACTGTTTTAAGACTGGATTAGAATTGGTTTTGTAAACCGACTGGAAAAATAACTATAAATACGCTATACGGAGAGAAACAAAAATTCATCTTTGAACATTTGTTGCGACAGTTTGAAGTTCTTTGTATAGAATACTAATAATTTAAGTATATTTACAGGAAGTACCCTATATATGTATGTATGATACGGGGCAGTTACAAAACTAGCCAACCTGACGTATAGATGGTGTCAGTAGTTTATTTTGGTGAAAAGTGGCAACCTTATAAAATATATATTTTAAATTTGAAGCGCCACATTGCTCAGTACTTTTATTTGAGTCATCAAAAGTAAGCAATGTCAGTGAATTTGTAAACATGAAAAAAATTGGTCACCGCTATGTAATTCAATATTTCCATACTATTAAAACCGACCTAGATTCTACTCTGGAGGAGTCTGCTTCTTCGATTGTGACTATAACATATTGAGTAGCAGAATTTAGACGAGGCCATATGTGCTGCCAAGATAAACACCATAATGGTGGACCAATTGAGTAGTCCACGACAGACATGGTTAAAAAAATCCACAAAATGGTATTGGATGTTCGTCGACTGAAGGTTCATAAGCTAGCTGAAATGATAGACATTTCAAAAAGTACATCGAATATCGACCGAAAATTTGAAGATAAAAATGCTATGCGCAAGATGGGTGCCGCGATGTTTCAGTAGCATTTCCTGATTTTCTTGAAAGTATACAAAAAATATGGATTTTGCAGGTATTTGGAAAGAAATGCCTTAGACACCAAAAAACGTGACATTCTATAGGTATATAAATGCGACATATTTAACAATTGGCCGGTTTTCTCTAAAGTTTGCACCTGACAACTTGGCATTATGTTTTGTACACTACCATCGACTCTCGGTCTTTCTGTCGAAGGTTCTGACCCCAATACATCCGCCCTCCTTTTATTCTGCGAATGATGTTCGCCGCGAAAGACAGCACTTCCAGTAGTCGGGCTATCTAAACTGACGTTCAGAATCATCACTTAATAACCTTTCAATGCGTTTAAATATGAATACCTGTAAACTCATCGAATGTGAGGAGCTCTCCTGTGCTCCATAAATGGAATGCGAATGAATTTGTTTAGTTTTGAAACAACTAACACAAAATATTTGACCCAGTGGCTTTCATACGCCTACATCATAAACCATTTGTAAACCTCGGGACCAACTAGTTCATCACCAATTAAGTCTATGCCAAAGTTCATCAAACCCATGAATTCAGCACGACGGATAGCGCATAGACATAACGTAAAAATGGTAATTGAGATGACCAGTAACAATGTTGACTCTCGAACAGTTCATGAAACTTTATGTTAATTACGGGTGGGCGATTTGACCATCGTGCACGCCAGGACATACTTAAATACCGCACATCATTATGATAAACACTTTAATAGATCTACTGTATCTAATTCCTGCCCCTCCATCCGCTCTCACCAAAAGAAAAGGAGAGAAAAAACGCTATAGCACGCACAGTGGGTGTTTATGGGAAAAAATTGAAATAAATCTGCATATTCTAAACGGGTGGTCTGATTTTGATGAAATTTCATATGGCTATAGCATATTAGAAATACAAATAAAAATCTATCTTATAGGAAAATAAAATGTTAGTATGGAACAACATTATGTATGTACCTCTAGCAGCAAAATATCAATTTCAGTGCGAGGAGATAAGTTTGTGTTCAACAATTTTACACGCGGAAAATATAATGCAGACATATTGTATGTCAGTGTGTTGGAAATTGTATCTACTATTCAGAAATGTACAAAATGTTTTAGAATTGTAAAATTTGTGAAAGACTTTTTGAAAAAAAAAAGTGAAAATATAATGATGTAATAAATCATATAACATTTTTAATTATAAATGTTTCTTAATGAAATTTTGCATATATGGTAATGAGTCCTAAACCGAAAGCAAGAGTAGGGATTTATTACCATAATTCCCAAAAAACTTTCAAAAATTTCCAAAAATGAGATGTTTTAATTTTTTTTCATATTTGCCGTATTAAAAAGCGGACGAAAAATTCCCTTTAAAAATTATTCACAACACATCAGGCCACTAGAGATGTGCAAAACGGTGATTTGCCAATCACAGTGAAAACTGTGATTGCGATTTGTCAATCACAGTGATTATAAACGGTGATTGAAACTGCGATTTGTAGCGTAGAGCGCTCAAACCTTGAAGGAGAACAAAACAAATGCATTGCAAACAGAAACAACTAAAAATTACGGTGGATGACTTTGCCGAACAATTTTTTAAATAAATATGAATAAAGTAACAGAAAAATATTGTGTAAAATAGAAAACAATTCATGTATTTTTCAATTAAACAATAAAATAACAAAAACAACAATTCATGTAACTTAACGGAACAACCTGTCGCTGTGTTTGGTATCAAACTGTATATACCTACAAAAACATGCAACGCCGTCTGTGACAGACTCATTTTCGAGCAACTACCATAGCCATTCCTGTGTTGTTAAAAAGAGCAATCACAATATAAAGCGCACCCTGTGATTCAGTCACACATCTAACTGAATCACAGTATATAAGAAGTAGTGCAAAGAGCAATCGCAGCGATTCACGGCGAATACTGTGATTTTCCAATCATATTGCCAAAGCAGATTGCTCTTTTAACAGAGTGGCATTGGTTTAGTAGAAAAAAGAGCAATCGCAGTGATTTGCTATTTTCAATCACAGTGACCAACTGTGACTTTGCAATCACAGTGAAAAAAGAACAGTCTGCTCTTTTTTGCACACCACTACAGGCCACACAATTTAGGTTTTTTCTTTTTTGATACCAGTAGTGCGTTTCGGAAATAGATTTCTATTAAAAATATGTCCTGTTTGGTAATTTCCAATTTTAGTAAAAATTCAAATTTTGATAAAATGTTTTACAATGTCTATTATGAAGTTACCTTCAAGAAAATATAAATGTACAGGGTTGCCCATATTCGACGGACCCATCTGGCAACGCCATAACTTTTGACAGAGATGTCAGATCGCTTAATGACATACCGCGTTTGAAGCGTCAGTCCAAGCAGATTTTTACCATGGAACAATACACGCCACGCGAGCGCTCTGAAATAGTTGAAATTTACATTCAACAGAAGAAGTCAATTGTGAAAACTCAACGTGCTTTTAAAATATTAAAAAATGTGAGAAGTGCGCCTTCTAAGAACACCATTAAGCGTTTATACGAAAAATTTTCGACTGGTGAGGCTCTTTCTAATCCGAAGAGGCCAAATAAAAGTCGACCAAGGCGATCGGCCGAGAATATCGCTGCCGTACGAGCCAGTGTTGAGAGGTCCCCAAGAACATCCCAAAAACGCCGTTCTCAGCAGTTGGACATGGCTCGGTCTACTTTACAACGGATTATTCGCGTTGATTTGCATTTGTTCCCGTACAAAATTCAATTGACGCAAAGATTGTTGCCTGCGGACAAGCCTCGTCGATTAGAATGGGCCCAACGAATCATCGAAATGGCCGATGATGACGAGCAATTTTGGAACAAAATTATCATGTCCGATGAAGCCCATTTCACATTGAATGGGACCGTAAATAAGCAAAATTGCCGTATTTACGCCACTAAAAATCCTCAGGAGATTCAAGAATTGCCTCTTCATGAGGAAAAAAGATGCCAATTATCCGTCGAAAGCGTATGAGGCAGTTCTGGTTTCAACAAGACGGCGCTCCACCGCACACAAGTCGCATAACAATCGATTTTCTGAAGAATTTGTTTCCGGGCCGTTTGATGTCGAAAAGTGGTGATTTGGACTGGCCACCGCGTTCGCCCGATTTGACGCCCGCTGACTTCTTCTTGTGGGGACATTTGAAGTCAAAGGTTTACGTTAACAAGCCAAGGACCGTAGAAGAGTTTAAATACAACATTCGTGAAGAAATAGCTGCTATTCCGGCCGAAATGTTGGCGAAAACGATGGAAAATGCTGCAAAAAGGGCACAATACGCCATCAACGCCAGAGGCGGCCATTTGAGAGATATCATATTCAAAAATTGATGTAAACAAATCTACTTGGAACAAATTAAATGAATAAGATTGCCAACCGCCAAATTTTTATTTTTTTCTTTGATTTTTTTTAAAAAACATGGGTCCGTCGAATATGGGCAACCCTGTATTATACTTTTCTCAACTGTAAAAGAAAGTATTTATATGTTTTTGCAAAAAGTTGCGAAAAATCTCCTTTTTTAAATTTTAACTTTAAATACGCATAACTTTTGACTAAGCACTTCTTTTTTTAAATTCTTTTTTCTAAATACTTAGAATTTTGTTATTAACACAACAAAAAAAGGGAAAATTTGTTTCCATTATTAGCAAAAAAGTGAGCTAAGGTATCAAAAAACAAAGAATTGTGTTTTAAAAGCCGAATAACTCTTAATGTCTAACAGATAAAACGTACATAAAAACAATATTTTTTAAAGATCTCAACCAAAGGAATGCATACACCCACTGTGACACGCCAACAACATCATACACAGAGTTGCTGAGTGAAATCATTATCCTCGCTTTTGCCACGCTCAAGCTTGTATATGCGTTATGTGATGTATAATAAAGATATGAAATGAGAATAGTTGTCGTATTTATACCACATTAAGATCACTATTTAATAGTGCTGAGCGCACGGATACCCCCACAACAAACGTATTCAGAGTGGCTGGCAAGAGGAAACGTTTTATTTTCCCATCATATGTGTAATTATGTGTTGTCTGTGTGGAGATGTATCGGTGTTGGTTGTGGGGCGAACGTGTTGTGACTGCCTGGAATAGAAATTGCTTAATTTACCAAATAATTTTTTTTACGAATTGTTTTCTGCTTTTTTCTCCTCTACTATTTCTCCTTTCATTCAGATTTCAGTTGCTGCCGTGGCGTTGATATTAGTCTCGTGATTGCCGAACAAGATAAGAGTCCTTAAACGAAACCTAGAGGCTATAAATACTTAATACTTTCCACAATCTTGTGGCGCCACCCACCCAGAATAGAATCAGCAGCATCAGCAGCAGCAACTACGGGAATAGCATCAGCACTAACAAGGACAACAACAATAACAACACATGTAATTAAGTGTTTTGATTGTGCTTTAGATTGTTCCATGTCTGTGTTTGTTTCAAATTTGAAACTCCATTGACTAGCTGACCATGTCGAAGATGAAGGGATTTGGCAAAGAGAAACTTGCAGTTTGGATAGACTTAAGTCAAATAACCAAAAGCTTAAAGTAGTCTAACATAAAAGTGAAGGGAAGGACTGAATGAATTCGATTTAAAATCAAAATCTAGTCGTCACACAAAGGCCATTATAGTAATTAAGGCACATATCGGGGTAAAGGAGGTGAATGAAATTCATCAACAGTCATCAGTTATGTGCTTGTGGAAAAGGCAATTATACAACAATTTTGCTAAATTGGGTTTAAATTGTAGTGTGATTTGATCATATATGCATTAACCCAATCCCATTCACAATTTGAGTTTGAACATATTTAAAGCTTTACGAGGTTCACAAACATCTGTTAACAAATTTCATTCCCTGAGGCAGAACAAATTGATCAAAATTTGTAATAGTTAACAGGTTCATGATTTTCATTTTAAAAGATTTCAGTTGGATTTTTAAAAGGATTTGGTAAATTATTGTTTCATTTATATATTGCAAATGCATGATATTAAAAATAACAGATACAGTAAGTCCCGGAATTGACACACAATTGTCGCTCTCTAAGAAAAAAGTGATATTTTAGGAAAAGAACAACAACTTTCTAACAACATCTATCAAAATCTCATATTTCAACCATATGCGATTGAGTCCCAGTACTTAGGGTGGCTCTACTTTTGCTCTGTTGCATACAATTAAACACTGTTTTTCAATGGAAAGGATACCATTCTAATTGAATAATGTTATGTAGATTCCTCTCTTTTGAAAACAGCTAAAAAGTACAACCAGTTTTTATTTATTCATTTATTTGTGTTTTTTTAACTCTTTATTTATTTATCTAAATCAATTTCATTGATTACAAAGTATCCTTCATAGATACAATATTTTATTTTTTCTAATCCTCAAGTATGTCAAATATTCATCATCTGATATGTAGAATCTGGTCAATTGACTCATAAAGTTGTATCTGGTGAAAGTCAGCAGTCAAGCAAAAATGGTTTTTTTAGATCGATATTAGTCGAATTTTCGGGGAAAACTCACAAAGACTCAATGCAATGCGATATGGCGCATTATCGTGCTGCCTGCTCAAAAACCGGCCTCTTTTTGTGAACAGATTGTTTGTTGCCAGTTTGGATCGGTGGAGTGCGCAATACCGCGGTAGTTGGAGAGAACTGTCAACATCACCTTAATTTTTGAGCGTCATTAGAGTGATTTTTTTTTTGATCTTGCTCCATGTTATTCACTCGATTGGTTGGTACTGCCAGCATACATCCAGGCATCATATCCATCATTGATCAGAAATCATCTCTTTACAGATTTGAACATGGTGGTCTTTTTCGAAAGAACAGAGATTGTCTGATACCAATCAAATTTGACTCACTTGAGACACAAAATATCTTTTAAAATGGAGCTGACTAAACAAATTGAAATCCCAACATCATCAGTATTGTCCCAATTATTTATTCATCGATGATTTTAGAACACTAAATTTCGGTTTTTCAAACATGACCTTTATCAGTAGAGGTTAAATTTTGTTCTCGGAATTCTTTAAATTGTTTATAAAAATAGTCATCGAAATATAAGAAATGCTTTGAACTGGCTGTATCACTCTTAAAAAAAAGTTATGTCAAAGAGTAATGACAATTTCGAATTTCTGTAGGTGTAGGTTTTGATTCTTATTTTGATTAATTTAAGCACAATCTCTTTCCGTAAATATTATGCAATAAAAGAAAACAGCGTCAATTCAGTGACTCTAAAAATTTAATATGTTTAAATTCACTAAATGAGAGAAGTTTTTCCGTATTCCCTTTCGCTTTGTTATTCCTAATTTGGAATTTGATTTTATTCCATCCACCGCAGCCTTCTCTGGATCGCATTCACCTTGCTAAAAGTGCTCATCTGATATCCCATAAAACATATATATTCCAGATTGTCGTAAAAATTTTATACGAGTATGTCGATCTTAGTGGATCCATCCATCCATACGTCAGTGAGTCAGATGAAAGCACGATAGAGGACACAGTGCTCGATTAGCATACTCGTAATTGGCGTAAACACGTATATGTTACATTCGCAGGTAGATTAAGTTCAAAATTGGGTAAAACCGACCAAGTAAGAAAAAATTTGCGTAAACAAGGACTGTTAAGGTTGTAGACTTGACTGTACTAGAAATCCAATTTTCAATACAAAAAATGAACTGAGTCGATATATATAGGTAATGCATGCTGATGGGTAAATTCCGGCAAACCCACTTATCTGGCCATATTTTAGTACAACTTCTACTATGCTTTAGGCCATAAGCGGCACAAGCGGACGAAATCGGTCCAAAATGGAGAAACTTGCCTAATAAAAGGGTTGAATCCAGCGTTGGGATATAGGAGAATTTTTTAAAAATACTTAAAAGTAGAAATTTGCACTGAAAAACGACTCATTCTGTCGAACAAATATAGGGAACTTATCATTTAGTAAGCTTATAGAAATTGTTCTCTATACTCTGATCTGTCATTTAGTTTATTTACAGAACTCCATGTTGCGATTTTTACAGCGGTTAAATATATCGAACAAACAATCGTTGACGATGTTACAAAAAAATCCCGGTGAATTGACTTTGCCAAAAACACGTGCTTATCAGTTGTACAGTGCATTCAAAAACGCTCGAGATGTGATAAAAATTTGCCTTGATCCGGTAGATCATCAACGTCTTTAACGGTTAAAAAGATCCGGTGATCGTGATCTACAAGTGGTGAAAAAATGGATAATCATTGGCTAATTTAACATGGGCTTGTCATAGGAAGAATTCTGTTGCTAAAGCAATGACAACTTCTTAAATCATTTTTCATTAAACATTTTCGTCCTTTAATCAAAATTCACATAATTAACCGGTTAACAGACAAAAATTTTAAACGCATTTTAAACAATTTAAAATCTCCGCATCAGAAACAAAAAAATTCCTAAAAATGTTTAACATTTTTACAACGACTGCCGATTATAATCCCTTAATTTCATCGATTACATTCGTGTAATTAAAAAGAGCTTCCCAAGAAGTGCAGGGTGTCCGTCGGGAAGGTATACTACTTTGTTTGTTTATAATTTTTGATTAAATGAAAGAGAATGGATCTTACATTGATAAATGTTTTATTTAATGTCCGCAATCATGTATGGAATGCAATATCAGATAAATGTCCGCCTCTGTTAGCCTCACAAATGCAAGCCCTTTTGAGCACATTTTTCATTACATTCTCACACATTTCACGCGGTATTTCATTAATTTCGTCACGAATATTTTGTTTGAGTTGCTCAAGTTTTTCTGGTTTGTTTGCATAAACCTTGCTTTTCAGATATCCCCACAAAAAGAAGTGTGGAGCAGTCAAATGAGGCGACCAATAGGCGTGAAGGCCAATCGACATCACCATTTCTTGAAGTAACTTGTTGTGGAAAGAGGTCTCGCAGTAATTCTGTTGAAATCCTGGCTGTATGCGATGTGGCACCGTCTTGTTGATACCACATGTTAATCAAGCCCAAAGCATGCAGTTGTGGCGTTAAAAAGTTTTCAATCATATCACGATATCGCTCTCCATTGACAGTTACCGTTACGCCGCTTTCAGTTTCAAAGAAATAAGGTCCAAAGATTCCTCCTGACCAAATTTAATACCGGACTGTCACTTTTAATGGATGCAAAGGTGACTGATGAATAATTTGAGCAGTTTCCATTGCCCAGAACCGATTATTCTGTTTATTCACATATCCATTCAAATGAAAATTGCCTCGTCACTCATTATGATTTTTCATGAAAATCGGGGTTGTCATGGGCGAGCTGCAACATCCTATTGGTATATGTACGGTGGCGTAAATGGCCTTGTGGAAGAAGCTCTTGTGAGTCTGAATCTTAAATGGAAACAAATGCAAATCGTTGTGCAAAATTGTGGCCAAAGTTGTTCTTTGAAGACTAAGCTCATGAGTATGACATCGAATTGAGGTTGATGGATTGTTTTGAACACTTTCTTGAGCAGCAGTAATGTTTTCAACCGATCTTGCAGTACGTTGTGGTCCATGCTTGGCCCTATCAGCTACAGACCCTCTTTCTTCGAAATCATTCACTACACGATAAATAGTGCGCCTTGTTGACACGTTGTTTCTCCCGAAAATTCCACGTAACTTTTTCATCGTCACAGTAATCAGTGATTGATTTTGATAAAATGTTTTAACGATTGAAACACGTTGGTTTATCGATTTTTTTTCCATAATAAATTTGCCACGTCTCTACTTCACGACTGCCAAATATGAACTCTCAAGACTAATGTTTACCAAAAAGGCGACAAAACAAAGTAGTGTATCTTCCCGACGGACACCCTGTATAAAATTATATTTGTGGAAGCTGTAAGGATACTATTCTTATGGAATGACGTAAGCAATTTGTACCATTATACACGATTGTTTGGGTATGCAACACGTTATCGATCGACTAGTCGCGAGGGGCCGGAATTTTCTGCAAAAATAAATAAAAAAAAAAAAATAAAATAAATAAAATTTCCTGCCGGTACGTCGTCCACGACACTATGGCTAGCAAATATCACAATTGAGACAAACCAACTAAGACCAGTATGGAAAAAAAGAATTTGCCAACACAAGAATTAAATCCAATTTAAAAAAAAAAATTTTTCAGAATAATTATAGTATTTTTATTAATTATTCATTAACTGAAGGGATGTTATTTATTCGTATTTGTTGAAAAATACTTTGGAATATGAATTTATTTCGATGTATTGTCCAAATTCGACTATAATTGCAAAAATACCAAAATACCAAAAATGGAAACAAGTTAAAAACCATATTGAAACAATGTCAATCACTATCCAATAACTTCGTTATATTTTTCGAAATTTTCTTATTTCCTATGATTATAAATTTATAATCTTCCAGCCTTTGGCTGCCCCATTTAAAACCCTGTTAAATGTTTTTTGAGGCTTCCACATTAATCTTACTTTCCCTATTTATTTGTACGGATACATGCCAAAAGATGACTCAAAGAAAAACTAAAACTTTAAATGATTTGTGTGTTTCCCCTCCCCCCCAATTGAAAATATATTTCGCAACCCCAAATAAAAACAAAGTTAATCAATTCGCATTAGAGAGCAATACGTACAACTGTGTCAACTGAACTCCCCTTGCACGTTGTTGATGCTGCATCACAGCGATGCAGATTTTCAGTGTACCCACAGGGACAAGATGACATTTTGAAAGCGACAACTGCTGACACTGCCGTAATGGCTTTAATAAAACTTTTCCTTTACAATTTTCACTTTGCTTTTCTTTCCTTCTGGTGGTTTTGCTTTGCTCGTTTGAAGACAAACATGAAGACAACTGGCGTACTTTGAATCTTTTTTTCTACTTTTTCGTTCTTGTATTGAGAAAAGCTTAATATAAATTAAGAATCCTGTTGAGCGGATGAAGGTAATGTGGAAAGAAGGCGCTATACTCGTATAGCAAACGAATTTGAGATATGTGGAAGCTTCGAAACGTTAAAAATAAGGGCCATTTTTTGATATATTAAAATATTTGAAGTGTTAAAAATATTTGAATTATTAGGACTACTTGGAATTTTTGAATAATTTAGAATATTAAATTTAAATTTTAAATATGTGGAATATTGAAAGCATTTGGAACACATAAAATTTTTGGTCGTTTGAAAAACTTGGAGAACATTTTGCATTCTTAGAGCATTCGAACATTTGGGACTTTTGGAATGTCTCGTAAACTTGGAATATTTGAAATGTATTTTTTTTTTTTTTTTTGGTGAATGTTTGAAATATTTGGTAGATTTTTATTTGAACCATTTGGAAACGTTCGGAACCATTTGGAAACTTGGAAATATTTGAAAATATTTGGTATATATGAAAATATCTGGAGTCATTTGGAAATTTTGAAATTGTTTGAAATGTTTTGAAATCGTTTGAAAATATTCGGAATATTTAGAATCATTTGGAAATTTTGAAATTATTTGAAATGTTTGAAGATATTTCGAATATTTCAAATATTTATAAATATGTGCAGAAGTTTGACAATTTTGGAGATATTTGGAAATACTCGTATATGGAGATACTAAGAAATATTTGGAAATATACAAAAATGTTTGGAAATATTTCAATGATATTTCCAAATATATAGAATTTATTTCCAAATATTTGGGAAATTGTGGATTTATTTGGAAATATTTAGTGGAAATATTTGGATATATTTGAGAATATTTGCAAGTAATTTGGATGCATTTTGAAATTATCTACAAATATTTGGAAATTATTTGGAATTAGTTGAAACATTTGTTAAAATATTATTTTAAAAAAATTCGGAAATATTGAGAAATATTTTTAAATATTGAAAACATTTGTAAATTATTTGGATATACTTGAAGATTTTAGAAACTATCTGCAAATATTTGAAAATATTCGGAGAATTTAAAAATATTCGGAAATATTTGAAACTATTCGAAATTTGCTTGAAAATATTTGACAATATTTCAAATTATATGAAAACATTGGAAAGTTATTAAAAAAAATAATTTCGAGATATTTGAAAATACTTGGAAATGTTTAAAAATATTTGGAAGTTATTTAAAAAGATTTAAAAATATTTTGAAAAATTCGAAAATTACTTAGCTTTAGAAATACTGGAAGTTATTTGGAAATAACTAAAAATATTGAGAAACATTGTTTGAAAACATATAGAAATATTTGAGAGTATTTGGTAGTTATTTAAAAAAAAAAAAGTTTGTGTTGTTTGGAAATATTTGAAATCATTTCTAAATAATTTCGAATTAACAGATAATTTTGGGATTATGTGGAAATTTATAGATATCCAAATTATTCTAAATAAGACGCTTTATCGAAATATTGCAAATATTTCAACTCCAAAAAAGGCCACCTCCTTCAAGAAATTTTCTGCCTTCAAATTGTCTTAGCTTACACAAATAATTCTCCCATTCCTTTCACCATTCAAATGTAAATTCAATGCCGGCAGGATATTAAAATTCAATTGCTCTTTTTGTTGTCATTCATATATACTTTGTATGTATGTTGGTTTCCTGTTCAAATGTGAGGTCACACTCATACAACCGGCACGTGATGATAACTAATACTACTCACACATGTGCGAATGCATTTAAACACATTTGCACAACTTAGGCACTCACTTCCTGCTGCTCAATAAATGGAACAACAGCAACTACCAAAAGGATATCCAACCAGTGCAAAGGTCTTAGACAGTGGAAGAACGTGTGAGAGCACCAGGCTATACAAAGCAAAATGATTTTCAATTTCGATAAAAATGCAAAGAAATCGAAATTAATGGAGAAATAAATCTTAAGGGAATCTCACAACGAAAAAACAAAAAACAGGAAACGAGCATTGAAAGAATAGAGGGAGTCAGGCAGACAGACAAACAACGAGAGAAACAAATCATTGGATTATTTGCCATTTCTTGCAAGCGTCGTTTTAAGTTTTCTCTTGTTGCGACACAAAGGAACTGTGAATGTGATGTGAAGCCAAAAACACACAAAAGATGTATGAAAATCCTCCGGCATAGAACAAGTGAATCTTAAGAAAATTGCAAATAAACCTAGTTCCTTAGAATCCTTAACATTTTCTACAGTTTATCGAAGACCACGTGCGTTTGGATTGCCAGCGATTTTCCATGGAGAAAAAAAGTATTGAAATAATCGCTTACCGCAACGAACAGGCGGCGCAGTAAAAAGTGGAACAAAAAAATATTTGTATTTCAATCGGAAGAGCGTCGCTGAAAACGATTTTCTATTGGAAAACCACCGATGAATTCAACATGCCGCAATAAAAAGGATGCCAATACAGAAAGTATCAGCAAGATAAAAATTTTCAATGCAAAAAATATTAATGAAGATAACCCTCTATAAAAAAAGTGTCGACGAAAACTCTATCAGAAAGGTGTCAATGAAAATCTTTTCAATGGAAAAAGTTTCAATGAAAACACTTTTCTGAAGGTAAAATGCCAGTAAATGCATTTTTCCACAGAAAAGGTGTCAATGAATGCACTTTCCTATAGAAAAGATATCAGTAAACATGCTTTGTAAAGAAACTGTCGAATAATGCACATTTTTTTTTATAAAATATGTCAATACGACAATATGTCGAATGTCCATAAATAGGCTGTTCTATACAAAGGATGACAACGAATACACTTTTCTACAAAAAAGTATCAACCAAAACAAGCTTCTGAAGAAAAGTGTCAACGTAATCAAAAGTGAAAAGACAACACTTTTCTATTGCTTTGAATAACCTTTCCTTATAAGAGACGTCGATAAACCCAATATTCTATAGAATATAGAATATTCTATATATACATACTATAGAAAACGGGCCAATGAATACATTTTTCTAAAGAAAAGCATGTTATTGAAAATACTTTTCTGTGTGAAGACTCTGTTCTGCAGGATATTGTTGCCTAAGATACATACTATCCTATAGGAAAAGTCTCGGCGACAAAACTTTTCAATACAAATTATCGATATACATTAATGTCCTTATCGATGAAGACTTTCCTATAGTAAATATGTCAAACTGCCGAATAAGAAAATAGTGAAACAAAATTCTTTTCAATAGGAAACTTAAGTAATAATAAAGGAGAAGTGTTGACGAACAGTCTTTTCAATTAAAACGGAAACGTGATAATGAAATTTATATTGTACAAGAACTCTTAAAGATAAAGATAATGATTTCTATAAAAGGCATCATTCTACAAAAAAGTGCAGAAGAAGACGTCCTTCTTCCTTTCGATGAAGCTTTATTATAGAATAAGATTCAATGTTAATTTCGATAAAGACACATTTCTGTAAGACAAATGTCAAATAATGTAATAGAAAATTGCTAGAGGAGAGGAAGACTGATTTCTGTAGAATAAAGTTCTTCTTTGTAGAAGAAGTGTACGAGGTGTGTTCAAAAAATAAGGTCAATTTTCAAATTTCGCGGGCTACGTACATTCGACTTTTCATTATTATTTTTATTTTTTTATGTTGGTACACTCGTCTCGAAGATATGTTGACAGTTTTATCCATATAGCAAGTTTAGTTTGTTTGTGAGAGGCATAAATAAGATAAGTATTTTGCGTGTTCGTCGATTTCTGCTTTTGAAAGAAATGGATCAAAGAAGTTGCATCAAATTTTGTGTAAAAGATGGAATTAAGTGTTAAAAAACACTTGAAATGTTGACAGTGGCATACGGTGAGAGTACTCTGAGTCAACAAAATCTTTACAGAAGGTCGAGAAGATGTGAATGTCGACGCTCAACAACCGACGAAAATGTTGAAAAAGAATATTGTTATGGAGATTCGTCGAATCACAATTAGAGAAATTGTTGAGGATGTCGGCATATCGATTTAATCTTTTCGAAAATTTTGAGCATGAAGCGTGTGGCGAAATTGCTGAATTTTTACCAAAAACAACGTCGCATGAGAATCGCTCAGGAATTGTTTAACGACGTCAACGATGATCCAGATTTGCTTAAAAGGGTGACGAATCATAGGTATAGGTATATGGTTATGACATCGAAAGCAAATCAAAAACGTCCCAATGGAAGAGTCCACGAGAACCAAGACCAAAAAGCCAAGTTCCATCAAATGTCAAGGTTTTGCTCACTGTTTTCTTCGATTACCATGGCTTGGACATCAGGAGTTCTTATCACAAGGTCGTACGGTAAATAAGGAGTATTGCCTTGAAGCTATGCGCCGTTTGCGTGAAGAAATTCGAAAGAGAACGACCGGGATTGTGGGAAAAATTCATGGCTTTTGCATCATGATAATGCATCTTCTCACTCATCTTTGATTGTGAGAGATTATTTGGCTAAAAACAACACCGCTATCATGCCTCAACCACCGCATTCACCAGATTTAACACTCTACGACTTTTTCCTGTTCCCAAGATTGAAGAGACCCATAAAAAAACGGCGTTTTGCGGCAATTGAGGAGATAAAAACCGAATCGCTGAACACGCAAAACATTTAACTTATTTTTTCCTCTCACAAACAAACTAAACACGCTGTATGGATAAAATCGTCACCATATCTTTGAGACAAGTGTACCAACATAAAAAAAATAATAATCGAAAGTCGAATGTACGTAGCCCGCGAAATTTGAAAATTGCCCTTATTTTTTGAACACACCTCGTACATGAAGACGAATTTCTATAGGAAATGTGCTGGTAAAATAATTTTTTTTTTTTTTTGGGAAAAGCGTAAAAAAAGGTGTTTTCCTGTACGAAAAGTGTTGACGGGGGAATTTTTCTATAAAAAAAAACGTTTCGATAGAATCAATTTTGTACAAGAAATGGACTGCGATCTAAGAAGAGTGTCGATAAAGTTATTTTTCTAAAGAAGAACATTTTTCTATAACAAACCTATCGGTAAAGACTGCATGAAATTTTTTTCTGTTCAAAAAGTCGTTGAAGACAAATTTCTGTAGGGAAAATTAAGACTGAGTAAAAAATGTGAATGAAAACTGAGTTCCATAAGATGTATCAATGAAAAAATGGGAATTTATTTAATACTTTTCAGTAGAATAAGAATCTTTTCACAATATGAAAAACACCTTTTCTGAACAATAAGAATGTGTTCTGTAGGAAAAGCGTCGGCGAAGATCTGTTTCCATCGGAAATCTATCTGTAAAGGCACATTTCTACAAGAAAACAAAAAACAAAAATTTCAGTGACAACACACTTCTTTACAAAAAGTGTCGATAAAATTTTTTTTCTGTGGAAAAAAGCGTCGATAATAACACTTCTTCACAGAAAGTATCGATGAAAATCTTTTTCTGAAAAAAGTGTCGATAAGGAAAAGTGTCGACAAAGGAAACAGGAAAGTGAACTGAGAAAAAGTACCGTTGGCAGCACTTCGATATCAAATATGTCAATGAAGACATTTTTTGTAACAAAAACAAAAATGTCATTAAAGATACTTTTCCATAAGATGTATCCATGAAGAAACCGAAAATTGTTTATGAGGAGAAAGACACGTTTTCTGTAAAATGAAATGTTTTTGTTAAAGGAAAAGCGTAAGTGACAATTTGTTTTTATATTATAAAACATGGAAAGTTTCTATAGAGAACCTTTCTCTAAATACCTTTTGCTTTAGGAAAAGAATCCACTAAGACTTTTTTCTAGTATACCAAAATTTCTTGGTACACATTTCTGTAGGGAATGTGTCGGTGAGGACAGTTTCCTAAACATTCGATATAAATTTTCCATACATTTTCTGTAAAACTAGGACCTTTGCTAAAGGAGAACTTTCGGCGAAAATCTGTATGTGTGGGAAAAGCGCTTTCTAAGGCCATTTTCCATAATAAAAGTTTTGTTGAGAACACATTTTCAGAGCCAGTTTTCTACAGAAAGAGAGCTCATAAGTGCATTTTACTGTAGGAAAAGTGTTAAGCATTTTGCCATAGAAAACATAAGGATAATGCCAGCAAATATAGTTTTTTGGCGGATAAATCTTAATGAAAACACTTTTCAGAAGAAAATACCTGTGAATAAACTTTTATAAAAGAAAGCATGTACGAAGGTGATTTTTCTTACAAAAAAGTATCGGCGAAGGCACTTTTCTACAGAAAAAAATGACGATGAAGACACTTTGCTGTAGAAAAGACAAGAAAAATTTAAAGGCTGAAGCTTGTTTATATAGAAAAAGAAAAAGGAAGCAAGTAGAAAAACTCTCGATAACTACAATTACCGGTAGGGGAAGTGTCGATGACAAAAATTCTTTGTGAAAAATTTCGTGAATCAAATATTCAAATATTCTATTGCTACAAATATTGCAAATATGAGTTCTCTTATAGATAATACCTTAAATGCTTCCTATAGATTATACTCATAACGAAAAAAGGACACTTTTTCGAACAAATTGCGCACACTCTTGTTATATTTATATCCTCATACGATCGCACACACACACACACACACATATGTTTGGGAAGTCTAATGTACCTGATGCACACTGACAACTCATATATGCAGACATTTATAAACAGCAAAGAATGAATTATATCCTTTACTATTATGTGAACATACATATATAAGACGTAACGTTTATTGTTTTTTATGTTTTGTTCTTTGACTGTATCTGTTTCACTTGCCTTTTTAGAATGCCTAAAGGTTAAAGTACAAATGTATTTTTACATTTTACGTTGAGAGAGTGAGCGAAATGTATGTTCGTGTTGTTTGTGTGTGTATGTGTGTATGAGTTATATTTGCCAGTATATCAGTTTTCCAATGGTTACCAATTTGTGTTCGATTTCAATGCAATTTTTCAATGTCCTTTTTTGTTTATTGGGCGAAACCACAATGCGGAATGTCTCTGTCTTATTGATTTATGGTCCCATATGTAACACATAAAACACGCAAAGGAGTCAAGGTTATGTGAGCGTTGTTAAGGAAACGTGTGACCATCTGCAGAGACTGGGAATTGGGAGGCATTGAATGTTGTTTACGTAACTGAAGGTAGAATTTAATAACGTTGCTTTTATGATAATCCAAAAAAAAATGTTCACTGTTGCTTATAAGGAGCTTTGAATGGAAGTAGGTATGAAATTACGATGTATTTGAAAATGTTTTGATATTCCATCTTGCAGATTTCAGTATTCATAATCGCATCCTATTACTTCCTATTAGCTTCTCAGACTCAGAGACTCGTGCAAAAGGGACATAGAGTTTTACGACGTTCGGAGCGTCACAGTTTGAGCAGCATTCACTAGACTTTTTCAAATGGGCAGTTTTCTTTTCCCAATATTAGTAAAAATCCAGCACCATACACGAAAAACAAATATGAATTTGATTTGAGCATGTGGAAGCCATTCTAGAAGATCTGGTAATAAATCCGACAGGTCATTTTGGATGCCTTATACAAAAAGGCTTTCTTGACCACCTTATCCTTCCTCCCACCATACATTTCATCTACCACTATTTAAAACTCCTCATAGAAGGCCTTTTAATGAAAGGCGAAGAAGAAAATGAGTGAGTGTATTAAGCATTGTCATTCCCTTCTTTTTGATTACTCTTCTTTTCTTCTTCTTATTTTGAGTATAGTACAGGTTATCGCAGCAGGCAGTAGGACATACAGGGTGGCGCACCAATTGTGCTATAATAAGAAATTAAAATACCTTTTTCTAACCAACCTTTTTTTATTGTATAACAAATTAAATTTGATTTTTTATAACTAATTGGTTTTGGAGATGATAGACCGTAAATGACCTCCATGCTCATTCACACATATGCGACACCTGATCAGATAGTTATTCATTGCCTCCTCTCCTCTCCTGGTGCAGTCAGGTCAGGTAACCTTGGGTGCCAGCGGAAAGTGCAGTTTTTGGATATTAATTTCTTTGGGAACTTTCGTTAGAGCTTCATCAGAACCGGTCTGGCTTTGTGCGCAGTTGCCCCATCTTGCTGGAACGAAATGCTGTTCAAAAGGATACGTCTTCGACACAGTTCTGGATAAAGAAACTCCTTCAACGTCTTTAAATAACGGTCCCATTGACATCGTGTTTGTAGCACGAATCGTACGCCACCCTGTACTGTACATTGTTTTAAAATCATGTAGTATAAAATGATCGGTTTTAGTTGTTGTCATATTTTGAGTATTCAGTAGGCCAGAGAATATCCCGATCGCTTTCCACAGCGTGAGCCTGCGTTCAAACTCCAGACGTTTTCCTTCTAAAAATATAATATACACCTGTGAATTATAAATAGAAAAGAAACATAATACTCAGCACTGATCTCTCTCATATTTTTGCATTCCAGTATTTTTTTTTTTGATATTTCCAGAGGTTCTTCTTTTGATAAAGCCTTCTTTTAGGCGAGGGGAAAGCCTCACCAATATCGATTCCAGCTAATTTGGAGAAGAAGAGACAAAGTTTTAAGAACGCGTTTCACCAGCAAAAGAAGACATAGTAGAAGATCTTCCAAGACATTCGCCAGATAAAAAAAATGACGAAAATGTCAATCTCCATATCTCGAAAACGGGTAGCGCAATCGCAAAAATAACAAATTTGTGGATTTTTAAAGTGTTTGTAGAATGTGGGTTCTTTTGAATGATATAAAGAAGTATTCAAAAACTCCATAAATGAAAAAGTCTTTAGCATACAAAATGTCCACATTTCGAAGAACGGATCATCGGATGGGTTTCAACGATTGCTTTTAACATAGTACAATTTTTGCTAAGTCGCTGAAATGAAAAAAATCGTTAAAATACAAGTGTACTAAACCCTTAACATAGTGACAACAGAATCCAGAATTGACCAAATAAAAAATCGCTAAAATACAATACAACAACCCGAAAATGTAGAATCGATAAAAAATTTCGTCTTCCAAAGAGTGCCTCGAGCCAATTTTCTTTCTTTTTTTTTTTTTGCTCCAAAAAAATTTTAAACTATTGAAATGAAAAAAAAATCGCTAAAACAAAAATGTGCTCATATTTTAAAAACGGAGCCTCGAATTACTAACGCAACAAAATTTTCGTCTATGCAAATAGTTTCGTAAAATGGGTGCCATCACAAAAAAATCAAGAAATATACTAAAAGTCACCATATAAATAAGGAAAAAAACCCACATCTAACTTTGACGCTCCTAAAGGCTCTGAAGGAAGCAAAAGGAAGCTAAACGAAGAAAAAGCGCTAAAATATAAATGTGCCTATATTTTACAAACGAAATATATAATCGCGAAAACTCCAAATGAATTACCTGTACCAATAGCCTTCAACAAAGTATCAATTTTTTTATATCGCTAAGACCAAAAAATCGCCAAAATACGTAATTGTCCACATTTCCAAAATAAAGCATCTCATGGCAAAAATAAGCAACTTTCCGATCTTGAAATTGGTGAAAAACTGTCATAAAAAATCAAAAGAAAAATAAAACATAATTCAAACACAAATATATCAGTACGTTGAAAACACAATACAATAGAGAAAAGGACCATCTAATGACGAAAATAACTAACTTTCGAGTATTCAAGAAATATGGAAAAAATGGTAGTCATCAAATAGTGTCAAGAAATACTCAGAAATTTGCAAAATTAAAAAATCGCAACATTTTAGATATAGCTGTGATGCAAAATCTTTAAAAAATTTAACGAAACTCGCAATTTTGTTCTATTTTAAACGAAAGTCGAAACTGACTGAGACTGACAGAGAAAATTAGAGGTATCTGATAAGGTTTTAATTATTTAATAAAAACAAAAAGTGCCTGATTAGGAAATTTTCATTTATATGATCTAGCTGATGTGAAATTGAACTCCATATATGGTATACCAGAAATCGGACTTTCAGCTGACAGCAAGGAGCTAAATGTGCACTCCAAGAAACAAATTTGAAATTCCGGTAATCTGTTCTTCAACAAGCATTGTTTAAAAAAAATATTTTCGGAACCCGGAGTAATGTCACACAGATATGGTTGGAAAAAAGTTAGCATGAAATGTATCCAACATAAATCTATTAAGGATTTTTTTTTACAACATTTATTGAAAACAATCATCATTAACAAATGTCAGCTACTTTACTTCCTCAATAAACACTACTGAATAAACTGAGTTGAATACTTCAGATAGATGTGGGAGTATAATTCACAATGCTTCGGAAACTGGAGTCAGGCAGAACTAAACGGCCAACATCTGCTATTTGCGGAAGCAGTTTTATCGAGATATCTCCCTTTACAAACAATACACATGGCTGCGCGATGATTAGTATAAACGTTTATTATTCCTATGATTGTGAATTTTAAACCGCAACACAGCCTCATATATTTCTTTATATATTTTTGGAAAATGCGTTTTCAAATGTCAATAAATTTGTATATAATCTATAATCACTACAATAACTTCTGTATGATAAAACAGAAATCTGAATTCAACATTGGAAATGTAGAACTCCTCGTATAAGACTGTATGTCGACTTTTACACTGACAGCTCACAATTAAATAATCAGGTAGATTTCGGGGTCTACTCCAAGGACCTAGGGCTAAGTATACCCAGAAGACTGCCTGATCGCTGTAGTGTTTATCAAGCTGAAATATTTGCCATTGCGAAAGTGACAAAATAGCTGAGATATAACGTCCTCACCATGGTGGGGATTAACATATTCTCTGACAGTCAAGGTTACATTAAATCCCTGGATTTTGTCATCCTGAACTCAATATCAGCCCTGAAATGCCGTACATCTCTTAACGAGATGGCTCTGTATTTCAACATTCACATTATGTGGGTGCCGGGCCACAGGGACATGCCATTGAACTGCAGAGTAGACGAGCTGGCAAGACTAAGGACGTCCTTACAGACTCCAGCCGAGTTGGAGTCCGTCGACATGTTTCTAGCCAATTCCAAGCCCCTTCTGAGTGATACTGAAGATTTCGACTGGTGGCTTCTGCAGGAGCTGTAGGGATGAAGAGGTGGAGGAGAACGTCACCTCTGCAATTGCCCCGCTCTGGAGATCTGAACGATATAGATATTATCCGACTTAATAGCTCCTTGATGTGCTCAAGATGGTTCAACGGGGGAAACTAGAGACATCCATATCTCTAGTTTCCGTAGTATCATAATGGGCTATATAGGTACAATATAAGTGAGTTTGTCTACTCAGACTGCCACACTGACCTAACCCAACCTAACTATATTGATTTATATATTTATATCGATTTATACTTTTATATTGATTTATATCCAATGGTAGAAAATCTCCATGGGCTTGAAATGCAATTTCTGAACCGGTACGACAATATAGAATACTAAGCATGATATAAGCATGAGCCAATTTATCGTTAACCGATGTTGGCAACACTAAGTCAGTGTTATAAAAACTTCATGCAACAAAAAATTTATAGTAAGAAAATACTGTATAATTAGCATTAAGACCGATTTTAGGTAAAAAGAAGTTCGGTCTAAATCACCTTAATCCATAACTATGAACTCTCATATAGTCTCCCCTGCTGTGACTCTTTCAAATGCAGTTTACAGTCTAGAGTGTAATAATCCTCTCTTTCAGTTTGAGTTGTTTTTTTTTTAACAGAAAATAACATATCCTCTTTGCCAGTTTTTGTCCATTTCCTTAGATATTTTTCTTTTCTTAAATTTCAGTTTTTCCACATTTCAATTTACTGTGAAAACGAGAAATTGAAACATAAAACGAGCAATCGATTTTAATTTTGTTTTTCATAAATTTCGATTTGGGAAATTATTGTGTGGTTTTTGTGGCTTTTCCACATATTTTACAGTTCCTTTATATCCTTTTTTTCTGCCTGAGCGTGTAGGTGTGAGTGTTTTTATGCAGGACTATATATTTTGCACTGCATTGAAGGTGAAGTTTATACAAATGACTATTTTTATGGACTAAAACAATTGTGGTTTCCATTACTTTAGTGCATTTCGTTTGCTTCTTCTCTATAGTGATTTCTTCTCTATAGTGTTTTGGACAGAAGAAAAAAGAAAAAAATAATTTCTCAAAGAATGACTGGGAAAATGGAAAATGAATAGTAATAATGTGAAATGGCTATGTTTCCTAACATAAGATAACAAAAAAAAAAACATAACCAGACTACAAGGAATTGTGGAATACAATTTGTTCAAATAGACCAGTTGGGGAATAAAACGATTAGCTTGAAAAAAAGTTGTAAAGAATTGGTGCAATGGCTACATATGCATTTCTAAAGAAAAGTTTTCGGTTTCTATTTTTTAATTTTTGTCTGCTTTTTTTCGGGAGAGTATTTATGTTCACAATTTGAAATCTATAAACTCAAATATGAGTTGATTACCTAGCTTCAGGGAATTGTTTAGGGGATTGGCAATTTCGATACAGAAATTTTATGTTTTACCTGTTAGGCTTAGAAGTCTTCATCTTTTTATAAATTTATCTGAGACACATTTTGCAAGAGCAAGGCAATAAGAAAATTCGTTTATTCACTGTAAGATGTTCTGGCACTTTTTCACATGTAATCCTCCAGCTGTTCTCCATCACATATTAAGCGGTAAAAGATTAAAGTGAGCAATCTTTATGTTATTTGCAAAATTTAAAAATGAGTTTCATACAACCATTGAACGTAAGGACTGTAAATGGCGTTGGTGAAATAGTGCCAACAAATTCTTTAGACATAAACATTTCAAGCTTCGATTGTGAATTGAAATTATAAGGAAGTGCAAGATAGGAAATAATCTCCTCTGCCTCTAGTTTTTTGTTCATTATTAATGCAAAAATGCTTCAGGTATGTGGAACTACATCCAGAAAGTTCTGAATTATGATGCACAATATTCAAAGTTTTGCTTCTGAAAAGAAAAACAATCTCGCAAACATTTCCCTCAGGATGCATAAATAGTTCTTCGAAGTATTCTATTCCAAGAAGCGTATACACATATATAGGGTCATCCATTTTTCGTTTTCAAGTAAAGTTAAATAAAATAAACATAAAACTATGATTTCGATGAAACTTTTATTTCTTGGATCTTGAAATTATGCACAAAATATAATGTCATGTAAATGACCGCCTCTGGATTGGTTGCAGTAGTGGAACCCTTTGAGTTAGTTTTCGACCACTTTTTGCACATTTTGAGCGATATGTCGGCGATAACTTAACAAATGTTTTGTTTAAAATGTTACAGCGTTTTGGGCATTATTCACGTAAACACCATCTTTGGCGTAGCCCCACAAAAATAAATTTACCAGCGACAAATCGCATGATATTGGTGGTCAATTGACGTCGCCAAAACGTGAAATTACGCTTTCTGAAAACTTCTCATACAATAAAGCCCAAATCGGTCGCGTTATAGGCACCGTGGCATCGTCTTGTCGAAACCACATATCATCCAGTACATGGTCTTCAACTGCATGCCTAAAAAAGTTGGTTATTATACAGCCATAGCGCTCTGAACAGAAATTTGGACTATCCGCCATACTTGAACTGACAGAAGCGATATTTTCGGTAGTCCGTCCATTGCAATTATCAAACCCCAAGAAATCATATTGATCACTTAGTAATTGGTAGAAGGCATTCTTCTAGTGCAGATTGTGCATGCTCGTATGCTCGGGTCACCACCTGATTGTAGCTAAGATTGAACAGCGCTTTACCTAGCACAAAGAAAGCTAGACTGTATATCCCCGAGATTATTACAGCCTATTCTATCAAACTCCCTCAGTTACTGTGACAGAACGCCCTCAATTCCTCAATATGAACCAGTAGCGAAATTTCAGTCAGGCGAACTGACTGATGGACTGTTTGCGTTACTGCCAAATAAAAGAAACAAAGCAGAGGAACCAACGTAGCTTTAGTATTCAAATACTTGACTTCTTCAGGAAACCGATTTTGGAGTTAATCGAAAAATGTTTTTAAATCCGGATTTCGGGTATTCGAGTAAGAAAAATGACAGCCTAGGAACAATACGCTAAAATTTCATTTCAGTCGATTTGATGACGTGTAACTCTGTAAGAAAGAGCATTGCTGTCTATTTGAGTGATTAAGACAGAAAAGTTTCCGGTGTATTTTATATATGTTGTTATCAATAAATTACGGACTAAAGTTATTCGAATATACTTGTCTATAACCGCAAGTTCGTATTTATAATGGACTCGGCGCAAAACATTGACAAAATTACAATGTGATACAAAATCCACTACCAATTTTTGCAAACGATACCTAGAATCAGAATAGTTTTTAAATTCTATATTCAAGTTACGACAAGTCAGACTCGAGAGATAAATGTTGTATACTCACTTACTTTCAATATGCATCTAGTTCTTACAAATATGGTATTGTTTCGACGGTCACCCCTTGTTTCTAAAATACCGCTAACGCAGTAATAATCTTGAAAATCAAATTTTATAAATTTTGATTTTGTGAAGAGGGTGGTCCCAAAACCAGCCGATCTAACAAAGAAGACACAAAAAAATTGGGACAAATTTTCTTTATTTTTCAACATAATCTCCTTTTAGCTCGAAACACTTTTTCCAGCGATATTCAATAGCTTCTATACCCCGTTTACAGTAAGAGCTGTCAAACTCCTAAAAATAACCACCATCTGCAGAATCCACCTCTTATTATTGGCAAATATTTTACCACCGAGCAAATTTTTCAAATTTGGAAATAGGAAATAGTCTGAGGAAACTAAATTCTAAAATCTAAATCGGCGATGAAGCAATTCAAACTTTAATTCATTAATATTGGCCATCGCAATTGTGGATGTATGAAATGGACCATTGTCTTGATGAAACAACACTTTTCCATTTCCATAATTTCATCACGGAGACGCTATAATAAGTTATCATAATATTCGCCGTTGATGGTTTATGCTTTCTGAATATAATCAATAGAAATAATGTCATGCGCATCTCCATAACTTGCCTGCAAATGGAACCGTCTTGGCCTTCTTTGTACACGATTGTCCCATTCCAGTCCACTGCTTTGACTATTCGTTTGTCTCAGGCGTGAAATGGTGGTCCATGGTTATCAATCGATACAAAAATTCGGCGTATACAATTTTGCCCTATTGAAAGCAAGCGCGGCATTCATCTTGTGCACAGCTTCCTTATCTTCAAATCTTGGGTGAATATACGACGCATAACACTTTTTGAAATGCCTATCATTTTAGCTAGCTCACGCACCGTTTGCCGACTATAATCCAAAAAAAGTCGTCTCCAATCCATTTTGCGGATTTTCTTAATCGTGTCTGGCGTGGACATCTGAATTGGTCGACCACTACGGTGTTCGTCTTTCGTTTAAACTCTGCTACACAATATTTTATAATCGTAAACGAAGCAGCAGACTCCTTCATACAGGGTGTTCATCGGGAAGGTTTGTTTGTTAATAATTTTTGATTAAATGAAAGAGAATGGATCTCATATCGATAAATGTTTTATTTAATGTCGGCAATCATGTATGGAATGCAATATCAGCTAAATGTCCGCCTCTGTTAGCCTCACAAATGCAAGCCCTTTTGAGCACATTTTTCATTACATTCTCACACATATCATTAATTTCGTCACGAATATTTTGTTTGAGTTGCTCAAGCGTTTCTGGTTTGTTTGCATAAACCTTGATTTTCAGATATCCCCATAAAAAGAAGTCCGGAGCAGTCAAATCAGGCGACCAACAGGCGTGGAGGCCAATCAACAGCATCATTTCTTGAAGTAACTTGTTGTGGAAAGAGGTCTCGCAGTAATTCCATTGTAATCTGGCTGTATGAGATGTGGCACCGTCTTGTTGATACCACATGTTAATCAAGCCCAAAGCATGCAGTTGTGGCGTTAAAAAGTTTTCAATCATATCACGATATCGCTCTCCATTGACAGTTACCGTTACCCCGCTTTCAGTTTCAAAGAAATAAGGTCCAATGATTCCTCCTGACCAAATTGCACACCAGACTGTCACTTTTACTGGACGCAAAGGTAACTGATGAATAATTTGAGTGTTTTCCATTGCCCAGAACCGACTATTCTCTTTATTCAAATATCCATTCTAATAAAAATGATCATTATGATTTTCTCATGAAAATCGGGGTTGTCATGGGCCAGCTGTAACATCCTATTGGCATATGTACGGCGATGTAAATGGTCTTGTGAAAGAAGCTCTTGTATCAACTGAATCTTAAATGGAAACAGATGCAAATCCTTTTGCAAAATTGTGGCCAAAGTTGTTCTTTGAAGACCAAGCTCCTGAGCACGGCGACGAATTGAGGTTGATGGATTGTTTTGAACACTTTCTTGAGCAGCAGTAATGTTTTCAGCCGATCTTGCAGTACGTTGTGGTCCATGCTTGGCCCTATCAGCTGCAGACCCTCTTTCTTCGAAATTATTCACTACACGATGAATAGTGCGTCATGTTGGCACGTTGTTTCTCCCAAAAATTTTATGTAACTTTTTCATCGTCACAGTAATCGATGAATGATTTTGTTTTAAGGATTAAAACAAGTTTGTTTATCGAATATTTGTCCACAATAAATTTGCCACGTCTTAACTTCACAAGTGCCAAATGTGAACTATCAAGACTAATGTTTAGCAAGATGGCGGCAAAACAAAGTAGTATACCTTCCCGACGGACACCCTGTAATAGAATCTGGCTTGGCTTTAGTGTTGGTTATACTGAGACTTTTCAAATGGAAATATTGAATCACATAACAGTGGCCAACTTTAATTTTTTCAAACTAATAGCACCGTCTATACGACAGGTCAGATAGTTTTGGGATCGCCCTCGTAAGTTATTATTTCTAAAAATTCAATGTGAAAGAATTTTTGGTGTTATTAAAAACGTCTACTTTCTAAGGCGTTTGAAATGAGTACGTATGAAAATAGCAGCAGTTTTCGTGATAGGATGTAAATATACGTAATGTTACTTATCTCCAATCATCAATCGGTTAAAGTTTTACAGCATTGCTGTGTAATATCTAAACTTGTTGAAAAACAATTTGGAAATATCTTTCTTTATACTAATATCGACATCTACGAAATCGACAACATCTACTTACGAAATCATGGCGTTACCATTAAACTGTCTACAATGAGCAATATTTGTATTTTACAGTTACAGTTTTACAATTTATAATATTACACAAAATGAGTCATAATCAATTCCCGGTCATTTTTTATTTTGCTCAGTTCAAAACGATTTTCAAAACATTTTTGCCATTTCTCAAAAGACAGTTAGCCAAAGTGTAAACCCCATTTAAACCGGTTATTCTAATACGGAGATTTTGAAAAAAACAGCATACGGTTTCGATCACAAGAACCGGTTTGCCATTTTTCGGTTTCGATATTAAATATTCAAGTGGCAACCTAGTACTGCAACTATTCTCGATTTCAGATTAGTTCTGAAAGTATTACCGGACTAAAAACCGACATTAATCATATTTATGGCAGTAAACTTTTCAATTACAAATAGACTTATTATTTTTAGAAAACATTTGATTTCAACAGAATCGAGAAGCATACTCTTGTCTTCAGTAATGAAACTTTACACTGGCTTCCAAGATTGTGCAGAGTTTGTTCGACGTGCACCTCCTGTATTTCCTGTATTTTTATGTATTTTAGCACGTCCTAAAACAGCGGTTGAGAGTACCATGACGAGTGAAAAAGTATTGGGTTTTTTCATTGGGTGGTTTCAACACAGTCGGTCTGGCAAGGCTATCAGCTGTTAAATATCCGTCATCAGAAGTGTTATTTATTTAGCGAAAGATTTGCCATTTATGAATATGGACATTTTAACAACCAAAGAATTCGTAAAAATTGTTAAATCTTACTACAGAAGTGGTGATTCAAACGTGAGCTTTCAATCGAACAAATTTTTTTTCAGCGATTAAGCTCTTTGCTCCCTTGGTAGTTACGCCAACAAGCAAAATTGGCACATATGGGGCTCGGCGAACCCAAAAGTGATACTGGAAAAGCCACTACATTCGCAAAATGTGACTGTTTGGTGCGTATTATGGTCTGGAGTGGTCATTGGGCAGTATTTTTTCAAAAACGACCTCAAAAGGATCCACTGCAGAACCAACCCGGAGGATGTCATGTAAATAACATTGTATTTCGTACATAATGACGGGGTCCAAGCCGTCATGAAATAAAGGTTTTAAAATTATTTTTGATGCTGTTTAATTAAGGACATTTATCATGTATGTGGAGGCATTTACGGAATTTTCTATTCCGGCGAAAAATGAAAGAAATATTTCTGCCTTTGTCTGAATAATGTATTTCATTCCCTACCGGAAAACTGTTTAACAAGTTTACGCGTTCTTTCCTAAAAATCCAAATCTCGTAGATTGTAAAAATGTTGAATATGTTACTATATAATTAAAATGCTGAAGTAAAAATTGAAATGTTCTTCCTTTTTTCTAGATGACATTGGTTCAATAGGAATGTGCTTAAAAGTTGTTAAATATTCTTCCGAACATGTATATTTTTACCCGAAAATGACAAAAGCGCAACATTTTTATGTTATTTTCTAAACCGGAAAACGTTCACAGTGTTGCACGCTAACAAGCCTACTTCCTCATCAGAATCTATCAACTTACCAAATGTTACAGCCTGCAAGGAACGGACAGAAACTCGCTAATTTTTGTATAACAATTGGGATTCCTTTACACATATTCGTTGTTTCCTTCAAAAGAAAAATTGCTTTATCCCTAATAAACATGATTTTTGTTATTAAAAGCACTTCAAAAATAGTAATATCAAGTAGGACTTGAGTTAGACCAATTCATTTATTTCCATTAAATAATAAAAACATTATAAAAATGATTCTGCAACTTGTTAACCAGGACACAAGAAAAAAAAAATACCCATCGCATTTCAATTTCAAATCACAATTAATCATCTCTAACAACTTAAAACACCCTAAGGATAATCAAAGTCTTTCACACACAAATCTCGACGGACCAAAAAAATCATTATCTACTTTCAATACAAAACATTTCACCACAATTCGTATTCATTCACTCATTCAATTCGTTCGCCGCTCATACACTAATACTAATTTAAACACGCACAAACACTGACACATTCGAAATGCACACAATTGAGGATACCAGTGAAAAGAAAACAAACAATGGATAGATATCCTTCCACTGATGGGACAGCAAAAAAGGGGATATAGCAAATACTCCCACAAGTCGAGAGCTATGCCACAATTACAGAAACGCAAACTAGAATACGTATAAGCACATTAAGGAAATGAAACAATTCAAAAAGAAAATTGCCATTGGGGTTTTAAGCAAAAAAGGAACGCCCCAAAAAAAAAGAAAAGGAAAACAAGAGCACTGTAGCAGGACAATATAAAAAGGAGATAATAGAAATAAATTCAAGGCATTGCCAACTATTCACCTACTCAACAACATTCGTGAAAAGCAATTGATTTATAGCCTTTAATAGAGAAAATGCATAACGATTATTCCAGGTTAAACTGAAAATTCATGTCCCGAAACGCATAACATTTCAATTTAAAATCGATCTACAGTTACTCTCAAGTAATTTAATAGACTCCTTCTCGTTTGCAAATAATTGACGCTGGCTAAAACTAATTTTTAATTTAAGTTTGCATTCGAAATGTGCAAGAAATGAAGCAAATTTGTCCTTTATTTTTCATCTGATTACGTCCCTGACTTATTTACATAGAAGACTGATCGTAGCTCTGTTTAAAAAGAGAAAAGTTTTTATCCAATAAACCAAATTGTCATATGATGCAAAAAGGATAAAGTTATAGATAATGTATGATATTGTTTAGGATTAAATTGGAGACGATCTCATTGTGGTGACACATTTTTCGTACAAATTTCTCCTGGAATCCATATATTTAACAGAGTTTTCTCTCGAGGATCCCTACAATTCTGCGCTGTACAGCCGGATAAGTAGGACCAGTACCTGGTGCAATTGGGTTTTTATCGTCGAAAGAGGGTTTTACCAATGAACTGCATTTTAACCACATAATAGTCCACGTTTGCAAGTAATTCCGTGCTAACGCTTTATTAAAGAAAATAAATGAAATAATCCATCACTTCAAAATAATAGTAAAGTCAACGTTCTTTGGCCGTCGATCATTTACATCCAAACTTACTTTTGCCGACTTCTTCTCAATGCTTGAAAAGGCTGCAGTAATATCTCGCAGTGTTCAGCCAATGAAGTCAATACTATCGCCACACGAATGTAACATAAGATTTTTGCCCCCAAAAATACATTGAAGAGTCGTACGGCACGTTGTCGCTCTTTCTAAAACATTGCTTCGTGTATAATAGCTTACTAAAATTTATGGAAAACTTCGTACTGGCCAGCGTTTTCCTTCAAAGACGTGTAATCGTTCAAAGGGTGCCAAATTTGACCATGACTTCATACAATCTTTAATTGCGGTCATCTTTATAGTCGGCCAAAAAGGAAGTATGTGTCGTTTTGTCCCTCCTTGGTCTACTACAGGATTAGCCGTATTGTGCCCACCCTTAGCTCTGATAGAATAGATTATTCCTTTACAATTTATTTTCGACGAAACCTGCCTCTACAAAGCGGATCTGTAAGATCTTTGCCTGTCACTATTGAGGAAGCGTAATTCTCAACTTTCAAGACGCTGCATCAAAGACAATTTCTCCATTATCTGCCGTAGAACCATATTCACTTGCGAATTATTCAGGTACACAACAGCATTAAGTTCCGATGAAGTCGAATGAAGCAGAGTTCAGTTTTTAACATAACACTCTCAACGGGATCTTCCATGCGATAGCTAAAAGACTGACCACAAGAAAATTGGTATTCCGAATTTGATATTCGCCTTTTCCAAATAAGAGGCATAATTCCAATCATAGCGCATGCACTCGTTTAGCCTGATCGGATTTAACAACTGATTGCAGCCGGCTTTAAATAATTGCACCGCCAGGTCATCGGAAGATGCAGTTTTATTATTCTTAAAAAATGGTATGGCTGACAATTCTGACCTAATTTTGTCTAAATGCTGCGGCATTTATGTCGTCGTCGATACGAGTTTTCGATGATCGTCGGCTGAATGTGTGAGCTAACTGAAATGATAGACATTTCCAAAAGTGCTATACATCGTACATTGACAGAAGATTTGAAGATGGATGCAGCGCGTGATTCCAATAAAGCAAAAACGGCATCGCAAAGATGTTTCAGTAGAATGTTTGGGAATGTTTTGTCGCAATAAACCCGAATTTTCTCGTCGATTTATAACCGTGGATAAGACATGGGTCCTCCACTTCACACCTGAGACTGAAATGAGAGAATCGTGTCTAAAGAATGCCAAGACGAATGCGCATGGTATTATTTCTATTGATTAACGCTATCAACGGCGAATAATACGCTATTATGTTGAAAAATAAAGAAAACTTGTTTCCAACTTTTTTTAATTCTTCTTTGTTAGGTCGGCTAGTTTTGTAACCGCCCTCATAGTTGACGTCATTGCAGCACTTGTAATTTATAATTTTTACTAAGTGGGCCTCTCCTGTACCATTCTATATTTTCACATTTTTGCATAAGTGTTTGTTCCTTTGAAAAAGGTCTGCATAAAAAAGATTTTGAAACAGTTGCCATTGAAGTGCAACAACAAACAATATGTCTCCACCATATGTCATAAATATCAGAATTAGGGTCATTGTGTTGTAATAATTGAGAGAATTTGTTCGAATGGACGGTGACTATCTTGAGGTATGCAGTTTTTTGATGTCTTTGTCTTTCTTTGTTCAAATGGACGGTGACTATCTTGAGGTATGCAGTTCTAGGATGTCTTTGTCTTTCTTTGTGCTTATTTAATAGCATATTTCTCGTTCTTCTCTATCTTATACGTACCTTAGCTACAACCAGAGGGTGATCCAAGTCTTTGTTAACACAACTGGTCACAAGTACTTTCATTACACTACCAGCATGTCTTCCATCCAGTATCATATGATCGATCTAGTTTCTTATATTTTTTGTGTTGAAATCCATCTCCATTAACTACTTATTCCCCATCGCAGTCAAACTAACCAGCCTGAATCCTTTAGAGGCCAGTAGAAAAATAGAGTTTTAGTAACAAAAGTCAAATAAATGTCTGATGGCATTCACAGGAAACACTTTTACTAATGTGGAAAGAATTTAACTGCTTCGTTTTGGTGTCGAGAATGTACGTTTTCCCAAATATGTTCGTAATAATAGTTAGTTTATTCTTTCAATTTCAATCGTTTCTTCGAGTATATGTGCTTCCCGGTGGAAAGAACCTAACCAATTAAGTTGACCTTGCACATAGTCCTTTTTGAATTACAAGCCCTAACAAAAACCTACGCTCTACCAAAGATAATGTATTTCCTGTGGTTTATGTATTTCATGTATAATTTTTAAAATACGCCCAAGTATGTATTAGGGACATACTTTTACCCGTTAGCAGAATTTTCTTATTTGTTATATTATATTATTAGCAAATATTAATATAGTAAATTAATGTCGAATTTTGGTTTGTCGACCATAATTGGAGCCGGCTACATGGAGTTTTCCCCAACAATTTTGACCAACAAGTGTGACATAATTTACTTTTTGGTATTCAAACACTCATACGTTACTTACTTGTTCGTTTATAATCGTGTACGTCTGTAAATAGTTGTTATGTTGCTGCCTGAAAGTATGCAACGTTTATATGTTGGTATCTGTTTATTATAATTTCGGATACATCATGGCATACTGCATGCTTATATGAGTATTTATTACACAGTGTGGTAACATATTTTATGGGATAATTATAAAAGTAGCCCGACACTGGAAGAAAATTATAGGCAATTTATAATTAAAATTAGTATCTGCATGCTACCATTTCACATATGCTTTTGATGTAAAATTATTGTTATGGAATCACATGTTAAGATGTTTAAATTTATTGAAAATTGTTACTTCAATTTTATGATACTTAAAATGACAGAGCACTTTATCGATATAACTGTGCAGTTACGGATGAAAGTGAAAAAAGAAATGAGCGCAGCTGCTGATTTGCTTACATATTTTAAGGATGAATAGCATATTATTACAATTTTTTCTTCAATCTCTGCTAAAATAAATATATCGTTTTTGAAATATATTGGTATTATGAACTCATCTTGCAATTACAATATTTTCATATGAGGTGCAACTTTCATCGGAGAGGAAATTAGTTCCTTATCGTTCATAATGATACAATTACAATCTGCGTTCTACCAGGGGTAAATAAGATTTTTTGATAAATCAACTTGGGAATCTTTAGAATTAAGTGATCTTTTGTTTTCGTTCATTGCACTTGCAATTCTATTATATTCTATGCCAAAGTTGACTACAAAAATAATTTCAATAAATAGATGGAAATATATAATTAATATATATATATGTATATATATATATATATATAATATATATATATAATATATATATATATATATATATATATATAATATAATAATTATATATATATATATATATAATTATGAAAAAAGTTTCGGATGGCAACACAAATAAAGAATGATACCAATTGTCGGAATATCATAAAAAGTCCGCCACCGAGACTACAACTAGAAACGCAAGGTTTTCTCATTAAATCACAATTTCAATGATAACATCCTGCAATTTTCATGATCAACATTATTATTATTATTATTCCCACGCCTGTGTCCCCCCTCCCAGATACCGCGCGAGCCGGGGTCCATTTATAACTGAACATGACGGTGGCCACAAGTCACTTCAGCACTGTTGTGTCCTTTGTTTTTTTTCCTTGTCACGTTTCACCATTATTCACATTCCACACATTACCCTAGGAATATTCTCATTATCCTGCATGTATCAAGAACTACCGATTTACAAATATCGTGCAAGTGCCCAGATAGTCCCAACTCACTCACATACTGAGACACGGAATTCACCACCATTCCAGTGCTTGAGATCACTATTGGTATAATCTCCACCCGTTGTTTAATCTCAAACGCCAAATCCGTATATTTCGAAAATTTCTCCGCAATTGTACGATTAACATTTTCGGAAAGTGGCACTGCTGCATCAACAAGATACCTCGCCTTTCCGCGCTTGTCTATCCAAACGATATCCGGTTTATTGGCGATAATAGTCCTATCCGTTGAAATTGTACGATTCCAGTACAATATTTCGTACTCAACAGAACCTCCTCAGGGTGATATATATATCTATATATATATATATATAATGAGGAACCCTTTCCTCTACAAAACCACTTCTAATTGCAAGAATTTGAAGAATTACTCTTGACACACTGTTATGCATCCTTAGATACGCAGTACTGGCCATTACGGAGCATCCATTAATTATATGGTCTGTAGTTTCCGGAGCCTGACCACATCTTCGGCATCTGTTATCAACATCCTCATGTAGAATGGATTATTCCATCCTGTATTTTCATTAGGGAAGCCTCTGTTTCCGGAAACAGTTGCCCATAATAAAAACAGATTGTAGATGCATTTCTGTCTACATTGTTCACTTCCAATTGGTGTGGAAATCTGCCATGTATAGCCTGGCGTTTCCATTGTTCCACAATATCGGCATCGCTACTTGTACTCTCTAGAGGATTGTGTTGCGGTCCACCGCACTCATATAAAAAAATTCCCGCCGTTTGTGGACCTGGTTAAAATGTTGATTTTTGATATTCATTACGCCCTGTCCACCTAACCTTCGCGGCAACCTTACCCTTACGCCAGCCTGGGGATGATGCTGTTCAAAACTTGTCAGGTTCATTCGGATTTTCCTTTGCAGGGAATCAAAATCTGTATCACACCACATTATCACTCCAAATGAATGCAATAAGATTGGGATGGCATAGGTATTGATTGCCTTAATCATGTACCTAGCATTTAGTTTGGTTCTACATAGTCTCCGTATTCTAATTTCACACTGCCTCCTCAAGATGTCCCTTATTACTGCATGATGTATTCATCTCATTTCCTCCAAACCTAAGTATTTATAAGACTGATCGGAATCCAGCATCCGAATTACGCCCTCATTCAGTGAAAATCCGTCTGAATGTATTACCTGGCCTCTTACCATCTCTATTGACTTACATTTATCGAACCCAAATTGCATGGAAATATCATTGCTATACTTTTCCACAATATCCAGTAGGTTCAATAGGTGGTACCTTGGTCGTGCGAACAACTTCAAATCATCCATATACAGTAGATGGGTGATTGCAGACTGTCTTTGTTGGTGCTTTATCCGATATCCATTAGGGGAGTTATTCAATGATCTGCTGAGTGGTGTTAGACTCAAACAAAACCACAGCGGGCTGAATGCATCTCCCTGAAAAATTGCCTTGTTTATTCGAATTTCCCGATTACAAATGCCATTAAGGATAATATGCGTCCTCAATGAAGGCTTTGTTCTCCCAAAAAATTCAACTATTCTCCGGTCCACTCCGTTATTCTCCAGAGTTCGTATCAAATAAGTATGGGGTACGCTATCAAAGGCCTTCCTGTAATCAATGTGCGCCACACTTAAATTTCTTTTTTGTTACAATTGCATTTATTGTGACCAACTCCTTGCAACCTCTAGAGTTCTTAGCACATCCTCTTTGCTCCAACGGTAAAAAGTTATTCTCAGCACAATGGCTGTAGATTTTCTCCGATATTATTCCGGTGAGCAATTTATATATAGTTGGTAAGCAGGTAATAGGGTTCTTAGTGTCACCATTTTTATATGAAAGGAACGTTCTTCCCATTGTAAGAAAACTTGGCATTGGCGTTCCTCCATTTAAGAACTCATTAAAAATTGATACCTAATGTGGATGAACATATGTAAGATGCTTCAACCAGAAATTCTGAATACCATCTACTCCTGGCGCCTTCCAGTTCTTAGACTTACTTAACGCTGAGCCTAGATCGGATTCCGAGATTGTACTACCTCGCATTTCCCTCGTGCGCATTGATTCTGTCCATATTGGATTTTCGTGGAAAGTTGCAGGTGTTTCCCATAATCTTCCCCAGAATTGTTCTATTGCCGATTGAACAGGTGTCTGAGGGATTTCCACCTCTACACTGTTTCTTTTTTCCAGCTCACTATAGAATTTCCGCTGGTTAAATACGAGGAGAGTGTTATCTATTCTCCTTTTCCTGCTTGTGAGGTACCTTTTCAATCTGCCACTGATAGCCTGTAGAATCTGAGTGCGACGGTCAACAATATCATCTAGCATACCAGATGTAACCGTCCCAATATTCTCAGACCCTATAATACGTCTTACCATTCGAATCAGGTGTTGTGAATGGATCCCCCGTTGGTATTGGGTGAGCCTTCCAATTTCAGCTATCAATTTGGATTTTTTCCCTTCCAGACGTCTTTACCATGCCAGCTTGTCATTCCCCCTTGGGTTGCCACTAGCATCCGATCTGATACTTACACCATACATTTTGGAAAAAGTCGCGGCGGCACAGTATATTGCACTGTGAACATCTTCGAAGGTTGGATGTTCCCCAAGGAGCGTACTTAAGATACTATTTAAGTACTCCAAGCTTTTACCAACCTTCTTTTTGTACCGGATCTTAGGTATTTGTGGTCTACAAAGCGGGTCCAACGTTCCATATTTGAGTTTACTCTCCTCAAAGGCTTTCAAAACAGTTTGAAAATTAACAACATCCCTAAGGGTTAAGGATTGTCCTGATTCAACAGTTGTTTTTCGACCGTAGATAAATTTCCCCCCGGGTCTCCAATGATTCTCTTATTTAGTCAACGTGAACGCCGTCGAATCCAACCCTATGTTATCCCCATTGTCCACTGACAATCTCGACAAGCTCACACGGTAAGACGACCTTATTTCCTCCTGAATTCCCCTTAATATTTCCGACATTTCCACCTGAGGTATCATACGGTTGATCGTGATAGTCCTGACCCTGGAGGCTATATTTTGTTCGTTAAGACGGTTTCCTCGAAACAGTCGGAGCAGGTTCGGACGATGTCATGTGAAAGGTAAAAGCTAAAAGCTAAAAGCTAAAAGCTAAAAGCTAAAAGCTAAAA
>JAHXMU010000072.1:4880412-4982494 GCA_019455685.1 Philornis downsi
AAAAGCTAAAAGCTAAAAGCTAAAAGCTAAAAGCTAAAAGCTAAAAGGTAAAAGCTGAAAGATGAAAGCTAAAAGCTAAAAGCTAAAAGCTAAAATCTAAAAGCTAAAAGCTAAATGCTAAATGCTAAATGCTAAATGCTAAAAGCTAAAAGCTAAATGCTAAAAGCTAAAAGTTAAAAGCTTAAAGCTAAATGTTATTGACAATGTTCAACTAAAGCCAAATGTTGTTAGGTAAACAAATCAAAAAAGGTACATTTAGCGGGAAGTAAGCTAACTTGGCGACACAGGCTCCAACTATGCCTGCTACACTTTGATTGCTAATATCCGACTCCAACTCGTGCTCGTTAGCCTTAATAACAAATTGAGTTTGCAAATAAATTAATAACAAATTTTTCGGTGATGTAACTTTCAGTACATTTTCTTTCTAATACTAGCGGGTTGTCTTGAGATTGTCTTGAAATCTCAGTAGTTACCAGACAACCCATGTATGTACTCGTATTTATGACTCTTGTATCTCAAAATGTTTACTACAATGATTTTACTTTAGGATTATCCTCATAATTCTTTTCGCACATAAATATATGCACAATTTTTCCCACTTGCCATGAATGTGCTGATAAAATGTGCATAGTTTTTTTTTCTTTATTTTTAACAAAAACAAATAAAGTAGAATATGATAGTACCGGCCAAGTGACCATCAGCATCATCACCATAAAGAGCATTATCATAAGCATATGATGACTCCATAAGAATGTAAAAATTCAATACAAGCATTCAAATAACTTGCATCAACTATAGATACTTGTTTGAATGTTGCACGATGCACGATGCTTTACAAAATTTACATTACAGAGTATCCAATGTTTGCATATTGTATGGGTTACTTTTGCTATCCTACTACCACCGCAATGTAACAGCAAGTAAAACAACAAATACAACAATGCAATATAATGATTACATTGCATGGCATATGATTTAAATCAACACATTCACAAACACATTGACTACTACCCCTACCACTACTGCTGCAAACAGAGACAGTTAAGACGACACTCGTTCACATCGATGTTTTGCATCTCCACAACGTTGGACGGACAAACTGTCCCCCTTAGTTGATGCACCATCCGTTGGAGTTGCTGTAAGTGCAGTGGTAATGTTGGCAGAAGCAATCATATTCTCAGTAGTTGCGTTTGCTGCACAGACTTACATGCAGACTTCGTTGCCGATACGAGCATCGCATGTGAACATAATAAAATAAATGAATTGGGGATTTATAACAAATACAAAAGCAGTTGTTTACTGATCTGTTGTGAACATATTAGATGAACACAACTGGGTGCAAAGATGGTATAGTAATTAGGAGAAAAAGAAGGTCTTGGAGATGACGTTATTAAAAATGTGGTGTGAAAGGCTCAACATTTTGTCAAACAGCAGTATACCGGGTTATCATCCATTTTTTAGTTTCAAAAGTAAAGTTACATAAAACACACATAGGGCTATGATTTCGGTGAACTTTTATTTCATTATAATGCTTGGATCTTGCCATTATGTAAAAAATACAACGTTTAAATGACCGCCTTTGGTTTGGTTTCAGCAGGAATCCTTTTGAGGTAGATTTCGGCTACTTTTTCGCACATTTCGGTCAGTATCTCGGCGAAAACTTGACGAATATTGGTTTTGAAATGCTCCAACGTTTGGGAATCATTCGCATAAATGCAGTCATTGACCTAGCTCCACAAAAAAGGCTAACGGCGTCAAATCGCATAATCTTGGTAGCCAATTGACGTCGCCGTGACGTGAAATTACGCTTTTTAGAAACTTCTAACGCAATAAAGCCAACATCGGTCGAGTTGCGTGGTTCGTATCATCGTCTTGTTAAAACCACATACGATATCGTTCAATTCATAATCTTCAATTACAGGCCAAACAAAAGTCGGTTACGACCATAGCGCTCAGAATTGAAATTCGGATTTCCGCCATACTTTCATTAACAGAAGCTATATTTTTGGCAGTGTGTACATACGATGATGCGTAGACCTGACCGCATCTGTAACGCTCCCATTCTCTCCAAATTTCTTTATAATCTTGCCAGTTCCTTGCACAATAGGTCAGTTGTGACGACCACAATCACTCCGTAACACAGGAAAAATGCTCACATTTGAATCGCCACCTTTATAGTAAGTTCTAACTATTTTTATGCGTTCTTCGGTTGTTAAACGATTCATATTCGTAAAGGCAAACCTTTCACTAAATAAACAACAATTCAGATGACAGGTATTTAACAGCTGACAGCCTTGCCAGACCGGCAGTTTTGAAACCACTAAATGGATAACTCTGTATTTCCTTGTGGCATGAGATTGAAAGCAGTACCAAGCAATATTGGCAGTTTTTGTAACATCCTGGTGGATGTGTAGTGGAGAATACTGCACTAAACGCAATACAGATACCACTTTTAACCGTTTTAATGCTCCCACAGTTTATTTATTGCTATGCCGATACAGACATTATTCACCGATACCTGTTGGAAGACCTGATAATCAGCATGCATCAGCTCCTAATGCGGTTTGGCTCAAAGAATGCACGACCGATGACTGGAATATGGCTGTACTATGTCCTGTGTTCAAAAAAGTGGTGGTGATCTCCGTGTGTGTAAAAATTATAGCGATATCTGTATTTTACCCAATTAATCAATATATTTCATTTATTTATTTATTTCTCTTTTATTGTGTAGAAAATTCAATTTTATTTTATAAGACTAATTGGTTTTAAAGATGATAGACCGTAAATAATCTCCATGCTTATAACCTGATCAGAAAGTTATTCATTTCGCAGTGAAAAATTTAAGTCAAACTCTTTAGTTTCGTTTTGTACAGCTTTTGCTTGACATAACACCATAACTTCTAGTGCAATCAGGTGAGGTGACTTTGACAGCCAGCGGAAAATGGAGTTCCTGGATATATTAATTTTTTTTTGGAATTTTCGTTGGAACACCACCATAAATGGTGTTGAAACGGATATGTCTTCGGAGCAGTTCTGGGTAAAAAAAAAACTCCTTCAGCACCTTTAAATAACGGCCCCCATGGACAGTTACTGTTACACCGTAGCACGATTTGAAAGATTAAAGACGATCGCAGTTCACCAGATTGCGTCCAGATGACCAGATATTCACACTATGACAACTTCTGGAGAAAACCTAAAAAAATCAGTTCGATACCATATTTCGTCGGCTATAAAGCTGCCTTCGACAGTCAGATACGGAAACTGCGAAATGTTACTCAATCATTGAGAAGGAGTCAACATAAAAAGGTTTGGCGGTAAACGAGGTTGAAACAAAGTTATGTGAACGTTGACAGCTATAATAAAGGGGCGGACGAATTCATCTGACTCAGATTAAGAGAAAAGTATTGATTGGTAATAGATGTTAATAACGATAAAGCGCTCTCTCGACAAACATAAATTCGGCTGTACCAGAAACGGATGAATTAGTGCTGGAAGTTTTCACCGGGAGTTTATTCCGGAAAATATATGGACCCATCATCGTTAACGGAGAGTATCGGCGTCACATTAACGGTAACCTATATAAACTATATGCAGACGCTCCAGCATGAAAAGTTTTCGACAACGAAGTCGATGAACGACGCAGAAGGCGACCATAACTCTATTGGAAGAACCAGGCGTTTGAAGTACTATAAAACTTGGTGTTGCTAATTGGAGAAGAAGCTTAGATTATTTTCTACGTGTGGCGTATAATAGATAAGGATGTCTATTCTAGTCGCCACCTAAGAAGAAGACCTGCTAGATGTCACTGCAATCTTCTCACACAAAGAGATGCAAACATTGATAAGCATCAGTTAAAGCATAGAAAAAAATTGTGCGCCATTTATAAGATGCATTAGAAACACGTACAGTTTAGCACCATAGACGACCACAGAACCGCATCAAGCAAAAGTATTTTTTATGGACATGGAAATGTCCCGACCGAATTCCAAAACAAGGAGGCTAAATATAAATTGCATGACTGCCTACAGCAAGCATACAACTACTGACCAAGCTATATTAATAAAATTTCTCTAGAGCATTTCTATGGCTAAACTGGAAAGCAACGTATATTTAGCCTGACATTCAAGAACAAAAACGGTTTCAGGCTGGTTTCTTTCACCGCAGCGCCATAATATAGCACTAAGTATCCATTATTTTTTCAATAGATGGCTATGATCTATATCCCGTGTTATATAAGTTCGATCGTGTTACGCTGGATGGCGTTAGAAAGATAAGATAAACAGCTTTGTGATTGAGTGCGCATCAAAATCTCACGAACCGAATTTCCCCCTGTGAATCAACCCATTTTTGGTAATTGGTGACGAGTCACGTGAAGTTGGTCGTGCTTAAATCACTGCAAGCAATGAACAAGTCAGGATTAACGGTCAGGAAGGTTTTCTCGTGTGTTTGGTCACGGCCAAACTTTTAATCCAGTCCTGCGCTGTCAACAGCGACCAACTTTCGCCAAAAGGAGAAGAATTGTGTTGCATCAGAGATACTGGCTCCTAAAAGCTCCGGTAGTTTGGTTATTAGGTTTTTATGCATCCACTTTGGCTGTTATAAACTGTCCTAGACTATGGCGAATGATATTGCTGGGGAAAAATTCGCCGCAAGAGAAGATTGTGAAAATCGACTGTGACAATTTTTTACCAATAGGTACAAGGTTTTTTTATGAGAGATTCATAACGGAATTACCTTCAAAATGATAACAAGTTATCGAAAAAAATGGTGTATATTTAATCTAAATTGGTAAATTCTATGGTAAATGAAATCTTCAGTATGGAGTACAAAGAATAGATTTCTCTTTATTACTCTTTATATTAGATCAATGTGATAACGATGGCATTGCAGCAATTCCAGTATGAAGACAGGTTACAAAAATACACAGACTTTTCAGTCCGACCAAGTATTTTTCTCATGAATGTATAATAACAATTTGATCATATCAAATGTGCAGAGAAATTTAATCAATTTTATTTAATTTACTTGTTTTGCTTTTATTTTTCTAAAAATCTCCACTCATAGCAAGTACTACTTGAAGTAAGAAGAAAAACAAAATATACCAAGTTGTTATGTGTATTAGTAGTAGCTGGCAAGCACAAAAGGAAACACAATAGTTTCAGGATACGTTTAAATAACAATCTACCCCTGCAAGTTTATAATTCGCACATATATGTATGTATAAACAAGAGTTCGTATCCACGGTTTGTTAAGATAATTCATTAAGAAGACAGACCGTCTGTTCTTTAATCAAATGTATTCTTAATTTTTTATTTGTCGAACTGTATGGTAAGAACATTCCACGACATTCGTAAACTTCATCTACTGACTGTGGACTTTAAGATCTATTTCATGTGGCAAAGTCTCATTATTGAACACCGGAGCAACCAACATTCCAGCATCAAAATTCATACGCAATACAACCTCCATGTAGTCGTCAAACTGAAGACAATTATTTTCTGCATTTGCCATATGATTTGCGAAGAAGTCCACATCAATCGTCATCTGGTTGTCTATTTTAAAATGATTTAAAACTTTGAAGCCACTTAGTGCAAACTTCAGTTTGTCCCACCCATATCTTCATATTTCTCTCCTTTATGGACCCCCTAGACATTTTAATCTTAATGTAGTAGGGATTTACGCAACAGTCATCATGGATATAACTACAGGATGGCATCACTGCTGCTCTAGTGTAGATTAACAAATTTCACTTAGATTTTATACAGACATACTAGATAGTCATGTTCGCATGTACACCCTTCTAAACCCAATAGACGGACAGACATCTACGTTTACATTCGATATTTTGAAAATATTCTTATTGCCACATATATACATACATACATACATGCACAATCCTACGTATATCTATACAGTGTCTCACATAAAATTAATTGGAAAATTCGCATTTCAAGCAAATAGACGAGACATAACTTAAGCTCGGGATGACCATCGGTGGTAAAAGGGACGTTAGTAGTAGCCTATGTGTGCATTCTAAGGCCTAACGACGCAAAGCTGATTAGTTTTATGTACAATACTTGATATTCTATTCCCATAAAGCAATGGGAGAACTGTGTTACAATGCAATTTGAATTAGATTTTTTTTTTTAATTTGGTAATGACGGCGACACCATAATAAACATGTGCCTGCAATGATAATCTTAAAGTAAAACATTCGATAAAAGTTGGCTGAAAGTTGACAAAGTGGCGAAAGTCCTTGGGCCTTACTCATAATAGCGTGCTGAAGTTTGGGTGAACGTTTTTATTATGGAAATTTAAGTTGAAATAGAAAGCCTGGTGCCTTCCAGTTTCACTGGGCATTATATCTGTTTGAGATCCCCATTAATTTATAGAGAATCGCTTTAGTGAAAATTTGTTACAACTTGCGAATTAAGCAAGAGACGACGTCTCAGTGCGGTTTATATATGTATATGTATATACATGTATATATATATATATATATATATATATATATATATCTAGTCCTGCCATGTGTTCTGTTACAAATATAAAACCTGATAAAAAAAAACCAATATTCATATTGTATTCAAAATTATTTCATTTATTAGAAGACAATATTGGTTATTAAAAAAAATTGTATTCACTCGCAATGGCCGCCTTTTGCTTTAACACAAACTTTCAAACGGTGTGGCCATTGGGCTACAGTCGCACGTACGATTTCCATGGAGGTCGAGGACGCTGCTCTGGTTAATGCTGTTTTAAGGCTTCCCAAATTTCTGTGTGGAGTCTTGCAAGCCATATTCTCCATTTCTGACCACAAAGCATAATCCAGTGGATTGAGATCTGGACTCCCTGATGGCCAATCTTCTGTTGCTATAAAGCCAGGAATATTGACTCTGAGCCACTCCTGCATGGTTTTAGCTTTATGCGCAGGAGCAGAGTCCTGTTGGAAGATCCATCTACGTCCATTGAAAAGGGTATTGGTCAAACCCTTCACAACACCCTCTAACACATCTTTTTGGTAAACCTTTGCACCATTTTTTACGCCCTTTTCACAGAAATGGAGGGATGTGACACCATGGAGGGAGACCCCCCACCAAACCATTACGGAAGAGGGATGATGGCCACGTTGAACCCTTGGAACAACTTTTTTCGCTTCCTTAGATGAAGTGGCATAAATCTTGTCATTTTGTTTGTTGAAAACTTCTTCCACGGTAAAAATTTTCTCATCCGTAAACAGAATGTTTTCATGGCCATTGTCCGCGTGCCACTGCAAAAGTCGCTTGCATCTTTCCAGCCTAATTTTTTTTAGCTGAGGAGTTAGAAGATGCCCCGTGGACCGACGATAGGCTTTCATATGCAGATCATCCCGAATCAGCCTAGACATGGATCTGGTTGATATATCTAATTCCTTGGACATGATTTTCTGCTTTCTAAGGGGATTTCTTCGAATTCTTTCGTGCACTGCCTTTACTACCGCACTCGTACGGACAACGCGCGGGCGACCACTTTTTTGCCTGTCTTCTACTCCAGACAATTCGCCGAAGCAAGCAATAGCACGATAAACGAACATTCTTGATATTCCGAGTTGTTTTAGCAACTCGAAAATTTGGCCAGCACTCTTTCCGCACTTATGCAACGCTATTACGCCGACTCGATTCTCTTTAACGCCGAACTCCATGTTAATAGATTGGAAACTGAAACCAAACTGACTAGTATTCTTCACTAATCAGTGCATGTGTTCTGAAAAAAAAGTTAACGGTTCTATTCCCGCAAGAAGTTTTGAACGATAAGCGCTGGAAATTGTGTAACAGAACATATGGCAGGACTATGTATGTATACGTATTACAACATTCTACGTCTTTCACAAGTTGTAACATACCAAGTAATCCATTTAGTGGTTTGAAAACCGCCGGTGAGGCAAAGCTATCAGCTGTTACGTGTCATCAGAATTGCAATGTACGCACTTTCGAGAATATCGCTTCCGTTAGTGAAAGTGTTGTGGATAATCCGAATTTCAATTCAGAGCACTATAGCCGAACGAAAATGCATTTTTTTGGCCTACAATTGAAGATTATGAACTGGACGATATGTGGTTTCAACAACGAACGGCGCAACGAACCACACAATACGACCGATTCGTCAAGTTATCGCCGAGACACTGGACGAAATGTAGTCAAAATGGTCATTTAAATGATATTGTATTTCATATATAATGGCAAGATCCACCCATTATGATGGAATACAAGTTTAATTGAAATCATAGCCTTATGTGTGTTTTACTTAACTTTACTTCTAAAATCGAAAAATTAATGACCCGGTATTAACTGACTAAAGCCTTGTTATACTAATTGAAACGGAAATTATAATATGTTCTGTATTTGAGACTCATTGTGAGTAACACTTATAGCGAAACTAAATTTAAAATTACAGATTCGAACACGCCAAGATTTATATGTACACAGATGTCAAAATTGTCTCCAGTTTTTTTCCAAATTCTTGCTATAAAGACATTTTAGAAAATTTGTTTAGACATTGATATTTGCAATGGCTGAAAAATTAAATTTAGACAATTTCTGAATAGTTTTTGTGAAATATTTTATAAATTCGGGTTAACACAGGCAGTTAGAAAAGGTTCTTTAAAACCCTTAAACCAAAGCTTAGGCTAACTTATTCTTCAAAACTTAATAGTAATATTAAGGTGGCGGAAAATGAGTCTCAATCCAAGTCGCATTCATTTTAGAATTTTTCGGAAACTGATACAACAATATGTTTTTAAAAAGACCTTACTATATGCAGGTTTCACCATGTCCAAAGTTTCGACAATCTGCCTGGTCTTAAATTGCAGGGGAGTGTAAAGTAAAGTCGAAATTTTAATAAGCGAGAGAACACTTTGCTATTAAATCCCTTGCTAGTCCTACTATATTTCATAAGAACTTCTATAAACTGATTTTTGTATAAGAACAGTTTCCACAGCTATGCTAAATGCCTTTCTTTATAGTTAATTGAACCATTTAGTATTTTTATGTAAAACATTTCTTAAAATAAATTGTTGAGTACAAAATTCTCCAAATAAAAACAAATTGCAGAACAGAAATATTCTGTAATAAATTGTTCTATTAATGAATTATCAAAGTTGTCAAAAACTTACATACCCGTATACTCGTATAAATACCTTCAATTTTGTAATAGAACATTACATTCCCACAGTGCAATTTATATCGAATGGTCACTCTAACTTGCATTTGTTATCAATCCACTCCAGAAGACTATAAATTCGAATGTGCGCACAAGAACAAATAGATCTTGATTGCTTAATTAAGTAAATGAATTTGGATAAATTAATCAAAGAAACTACAGAATGTAAAATAAAAGGAAGGAAACACTCACGAGGAAGGCACTGAATTAATATTCACACAACCGAGAAAGCAATAGAGCAAACGAAAATTAAAATTTGTCTTTGATGATTTTTTGGCAACCAGGCAAGGAAATTTCAACAAAAGAAGTACAAATTTGAAGGAATTTAAATAAACCTTCGTTTTATATACATATTGCCAGTGAAGAGCAATTAAATCGTGAATCAATTAAACTCTGCTGAGATGTTGTCTAAAATAAGAATATTAAATGAAATAATACGAAAATCTCCTACACGTCAATTGCTTCTGCAATCGAAAATATGTAAGGATTTCCATATAGCCAGGCAATTGCAGCAAAATACCGAAACTCCTGTGATAGATGTAAACATGGATAATATGCCTGCAGATAACGAATCCTCCACGGAGTATGTCGATATAAATGGAATCGTAATATCTCCTGTTGACATTGATCCATGGGTCGATGAAGAAACCACTAAACAAGGCACAGTTGATATGGAAATAATAGAGAATTATCAAAAGGATAATGTATATCCCGATCCACCATCAAATCGGTCGGGATTCTATAAATTCGAAGGCCTTAAGATACAGTTACCGAAGCGTATTTTAAGTCCCGCAACTTATCGTTATCATTTGGAAAATGAGAACGAAGGAGGCTTAGTGCCGGATGATACTAGGATTTGCAGATATGATAAATGAGAAGTAGAAGAAGATGTAATTGTTAATATAAATATCTGTTGAAAATTATTGTGATTTATGTTGTTCGATGACTTGTGCGAAATAATAAATATGTCTCGCCAATCATAAACGGTCCAACAAAGTTTAAGATATAGTAAAAAAATCGTTATTCTCCAATAGATACCTTTAGAAATCTGTATCTCGCGAGGCACAAGCGCGATCAGATTACAATAGATGGTGTTAGAAAGATAACGTTTAACACTCAAAAACCGCCCAGACTGTTTTGTGAATGCTTGTCTCAATATCGTTTGAGTGCCCATCAAAGTTGGATACCAGCAAGAGAAAATACACCACATTTTAAAGGCGAAAACGCAAGCCAGGCGGCTGAAAATGTGAATAGTGCTTACGGTTCTCATACCGTAACAACTTATCAGCCGCAATTTTGGTTTCGTTGAAAATGTCGATAGAGTAATGGAAATCGTCAAGTTTGGCCGTAATGTAAGCAATGTACCAATTAGCCAGGAGCTAAGCAGTGCACAAAAACCCATTTAGAACCAGTATATAAGCTCGATGTATGGGTGCCACAGTAGTTAAGGCAAAAACAAAAACTCATGCACCGAATTCTCATCTGCGAATCTCTGCTGAATCGCAACAGAATTGACCCATTCCTGAACTGAATGTCAAGCGAATCGACATGAAATGGCGCAAGCCACGTTGAATGATCAAGAAGGTTTTGCTGTGTGTTTGGTAGGATTGGCGAGGAGTTATCTACTATGAACTGCTCCCCTAACCCCAAACTCTTAATCTGGGCCTGTGTTATCAATGATTGGCCGTCTGAAATGGACCAGAAGCGTTTAGCTGTAGCCAATACGAGACAAATTGTATTCCATCAAAACAACGCCAGTCCATACATACCGATAGTGGATGTTTATTCGGTGACTTATTTTTCTTTTTTTAAATTCAGGTCTTTTGGAACTAGTCGAGCGGCCATCCTGTAAAATTGTACGAATTAATTCGTGGTGGCAAAAAGTTCAGCAGTTGTCTCCCCCAAAACTCAAAAATGACAATATTCAGTCGCAATTCCTTCTTTTCATCAATATTAACTTCAGTTGAAAACATTGATGGCCGATCAAGGTGATGCAAAACTTTCACCACACATGTCGACCGATATTGAATGCACCTGTTTCAAAAAAATTTGATTCGCCGTAGGTCTTCTGTAATATTTTTAGCCATCCAGGTCATAAAATTCCATTTGCAATACAAAATTTGAGACAATGTAAAAATCGCAAAACACAATTGAAACGAACTTGCAAAATCGAGCACTGCCAACAAACAAACAAACATTCAAGCTCTGCTTCAGTGTGGAGGACTGTTGTGCTAACTTAGCGACAAAAAGAATTTTCACAATTCCTCTAAGTGGACTTTTTAAATGATCAATTCCCGGTAATTTTTCAACAGAATGTATGAAAAGTACACTTCCGTATATGAAAGTATATTTTTCTACATAAAAGTGAGAATTTTTATACGAAAAATTCTACTCCTGTATAAAAATGTTACTTTTCCTCGTTTTTGAATTTAGTATCGATCTTAATGTAATGCGATTTTTGTTCCTTATTCGATTCAACGCCGTATTTCTATTAGCAATTACTTACTATTGGTTACTAATGGACTTTGTTATTCAAAAAGATGCTAAGTTGATTTGGTGTCAAATGTTTTGTGAAGTTACAGACCATTAAGATTGCGATTATTTTCGAGAAAGCACAAACAGCTAATGCCACTGAAGATGGTACTTTGGCGGATACCGCAACTGAACACTATCCAGACAGCTGCCGGTATAATCAATTTTGCAATTTTCGAAACAATAAGGTCTATTAACAACAAAAAATAATTGCAAATAGAAAAACGATGTTGGACCGAATAATGAACCAATATTAATTTAACTTTTATAAAATTTTTACTTTACTATGGAAAAAATGCGCTCTATATAAAGAGCTTACTTTACTTTTTTGCTGTTTGCATAGTCTGAAATATGCGTCGTTATATTATACCGCCGTGCGTAGAAAGTAATTCCGATCGCTTTGGTCTTATACGCCCCTTTTCAGTTCATCACGGTAAGTTTTGACTGGGCTTCAAAAGTCTGGTTGGTCCAATGGCGTTTTCTTCCGTCCGACCATCGATAACAAAGTCTTTTTGTGGTAGAGCGTTTGGTTTTATCCGCACACATGACCGCACACGACATATGTTACAATTCATATGATGCCGAGACTCAACATTAACGATGAGTGGTCCATATATTTTTCAGAATATTTTTCTCTCGAAGACTCACAAAACTGATTCTCTGCTTGCCATAATCTAAGATTCTGCCGCGTACAGCAAGACAAGCAACACTGGACTCTTGTACAATTGGACTTTTGTTGGTCTGTTAAACCCCTAAGACATCTTTTTCATAAGCAATATTATTCACACATTTTCCAATCTGACTATCATTAGTTTTATTAAAGGCATATGACTTTCATTCAACGCCCAAACGATTAGACCTTTTCTTCGTCAAAGCGAATAACTTAGCTTTGTCCTCTTTTATAGCTTTTATTAAAGCACGCCAGTCATATTTATTGCAGCTTTCCTAAAAATCATAAAATAAATATCATAATCATAAAAATCATAAAAATCAATTACGTTGAAGAGGTCGCATGATAGTCTACCACTCTGTCTAAATCCTTGTTTGATGCTGGTTTCATACAATTTTTGCCGTAACGGACTGTCAAATGTAGCTTTATAGTAGACGAAAAGCTGGTATGTTTTGATTTGATCTTCTTGGATGTTCTTCAAGATTCGCCTTAGTGTGAGCTTCATGATAGTTGGGAATTTATCAGGTCATACACACATACCTTATAAACAATGGGTAAAAGACTGATGCTGAAACTAGTGCAAATACTTGGATCACATTTTCTCTACGTAAAGTGCAATGAAAAGGCATTGTAATTTTCAGATTAATTTAAAACAAAACTAGACGACAGGCGTAAAATTGGGGGAAATAGGATTCTCAAACTAACGATATTATTACAGCGATATTTCTGTGTCCCTCCGGACTCTTTTGAGCAATATTCATTTTCTTTACCTCGACGACCCTAAAAAGGCCCAAATAAATGATTGTAATGTCTTCTCGTCTTAAGAAGAGCTTTCATTGGAGTATCAACGAAGAGACAAACTTTGTCCGGGGAATGCATTATTTATATTTCCCTAGTACCCTCGAGTTTTGCGGCATATTTAAGCGCCGTTGGGTTTTTAAGGGGGCGTGTCTGATCGAGTGTACTTTTGCCATTAACCGAACTAGTGAGTAAAAGGTATGGCCTACCACTAAGCGATAACTACAACAAATATTGCATGATTTCCAGCGCTGGACAATGGTGAATGCATGTAATTATTGATGAAGAGTATTGAGTGAATAAATAGGAATTGTTGTCTAATGTCTGGCATTACATATGAGGGTCACCTACAACTAAACAGCAATTTGATTTATTTGTCGAAGAAATCTTAAAATGTTAACTATCGATATAAAACATCTTAGCAATAAACCATAATTTGTTATCTTAATGCCTTTATTAAATCTATTTTCTTTTCTTTGCTGCAGCAGGCAATGATGTTCCCGACTTTTCCCCTGATTCATTATGCCGTTTTCTGTTAATGTATTCCCTTCGCTCCTTTTTGTCTTCTTTTCCCGTTTTCACCTGCCGATTCACTTTGTATGCCGCAGACATTCGCTTAATGTTCTCTTTATGCACCACTTCATGATTAACAATGCGTTGAGGATAATCCTGGCCCAAAATACATTCATATTTACGCTGATCTGCCAATGTGACTTTCCAGGGTTCATAGATGACGTTGTCAGGGTATTTGTTCAATTCGGGTATATATTTTCGTATATACGAACCAGTAGGATCTGTCTTTTTGCCAAAAGCTACCGGACTATAGACACGAAAGTACTGATGAAAGAAAGCGGACGCCGAGAGCCACATCCAATTGCCGGCATTCAGGGCCCAATCTTGATCTAGCAACAGTTCTTCAAAAACCTTTTGTCCCTCTTCCCATGATATCCACAAGTCACCGCGGGTGAGAAAACAAGCCACAGCATGGCGAGCCAAATGATGGATCCATCCCTCTTGTCTAAGCTGACGCATAATTGCATCTATAAAGGGATAGCCGGTGCGACCATAAGTCCAAGCCGCTAAATGAGAGTCATTAGCTTGCCAAGGTATCTGTAGACATAAGGAGTTGCCTATCATGCGGTCAAAATTTGGCTCCGATGTAGCTGCAGTATAGTAGAACTCCCTCCAGTAGAGTTGGCCCATTAAAGAGACTGGTGGCTTTGAACATTTAGGAAAATTCTTTAAAACTGAGGTAAGCTTTTGGAAGAACAGGCGAGAACTCAAGCAACCAAATTTGAGGTAAGGACTTAACGCGGTGGTCGAAGGTTCCAAGGAGTTGGGTGATGTATTGGGCTTCTCAAAGGCAGCCACCCAGTGGCCATTAGAGAGACAGGAGTCCAGACGTCTTAAAGCCTCCGATTCGCCTGTACATAAAAGAAATAAAACATATTAAACACAAATAGGGCACACTCTTAACTGCAAACATATACCACCAGGAAACTTTTCTATTCCCAATTCGTCGATGGTCTGCACCAACTCTGGCAATTCAGGTACGTCGTAGCAGCTTTCATTTTGCTGCTCCCACGAATCTTTTGTGTTGTGACAATGTTTTAGTCTCTTGGGCGCCTCTTCAGAAAGCGGCACTTTCATTTTCTCCACCAAAGACAAAAATTTCTGATATGTCAAGGGTGCTTTTCCCATATTTTTCTGAATAACCACGTAGGGATTGTACATGGTGTGAGACCAATATGTTTCCACCTCTACTTCCAGCTTGCGTGCAAGTTGCTTCACCTCTTCGTCTCTCTTCATGGAGTACGGTTCGATATCATCTTCAAATGTCAGCAACGTCGTGCGCCATTCTTTGAATACGCGCGGAAAAACAGTGGACGGATTTCCCCGTACAACATATAGGCGGCTATTTAGGGACATCAACTGCTGATTCAAGTCCACCAGTGCTTGCTGCAGGAAGCGCCATCGATTGGCCCCCACTCGAAGGCACTTTATAATCCCCGGATCCAAAATAAATATGGGACGAATGTTGAATTTGTGTGGATTTTCATGGGCTATCTCGAAAATTTTACTGAGAGCAGGATTGTCATGGACTCGTAGCCCTTTGCGGAACCAGTGGATCAAGGTGGATTTATCAGCCATAATTTTGGAAACGTTTGATAAATAATTAACTGGACTTTTGTGCAATTCGAATTTCAAAATTTTGCTTAAACAATTTTCGCGTATTCACTCCGTAAACAATCGCGCACAACTGTTGCTGAACAGGGATGCCTGCAAAAATGTTAAAGATATGCATTTTTTTCATTTTTAATAAAGAAGCATTTAAAAAAACATGTTTTTAATTGAAAGATATTCGGGTAAATTTGTATTGAAAAAATAAAATTTAAATTAAAATTTTTGGAAATATATGCACATAAAAAATTCAGATGTCTTAAAAATAAAAGACTTTGAAAACCAAAAACTTTAACCAATATTTAATTAATGTTGAACGAATTGAAACCGATATTTGAAAAATGTATACTTTAAATAGTTTTAAAAAATCGTCTGTTTTTAATAGTTTTAAAAGACCATTTTTTTAGTTTTTTCATTTATTAGAGAAGTTAAAAAATTAATAAATTTATAATACATGAGTTTTTGTTAAGGCATTTAAAAAAAATTAAATTTTATCAGCAATTATTGTTACTAAAGAAAAATTTAATTTTTAAAATAAAGCTGTATAAGCTTCCACAAAAATTTCAATCAATTTCCATTGGTTCAAAAGTATGAAGGGTGCCAGAGGAAGCGTAATGAATTATACGACTCTTATCAAAAAATATTCTGCGTTAAAGCAGAACTAAAGTCATAAATTTTTGAAGGCTCACAGATTTTTTTCTAATCTGGCCAATCAGCATGTTTGTCAAACTAAGGAGAGTGCACATGCAGTGCAGAACAAAGTTTACTAAGTGCTTGATAGGTACTAAATTATATTGAATTTAGTGCAATTTCATGAAAAATCTAAATCTACAAATATAGCTTAAATTAGGCAATTTTTATGAGAGTTACAGAAAGGGCCTGGTTATCTTGCGATGTTTTTCTAATTTTGCATAGCATTATACAGTACAACTCGCAAAAATTAAGTTGCTGCTGTCTACGAATTTTTCGTCAAAAAATCTATGAAGATGACTAAAGACTTTAGTCGAAATATTGGAAATAAAATTGAAAATTGAAGGAAAATAATTGTTTTTTAAATCCGAGACCTAACGGCCAAACTTAAAAATAAAGCATTTTAAAAAAATTAGAATGGAAAAAATCACAAATTTCGACAACGTTAGCTTTAATTTTTTAAATCCACGTTTATTTTAACTCAATCCGGTAAATGTTTTTGAATCCCTACCCTTTTCGAAAAACAAAGCTTATTATTTTCTTTAAATACAAATAGGAGATTAAAAAATCCGGCGATTTTTACTGATTTTTAGATCTTAAAATCTTTACGTCTTAAAAAGTTGCCACAGTTGAAAAAATAAAATGGTGCTCTAATTTTTAAGTAAATATTCATTTATCTTTTTCTCCGCAAAGTGGTACATTTGTTTGTGTTACTTATTGTGACAGTTTAAAAATACATTTTTTAATTAAACTTTTCTCTCTCTCACAAATTTTGGTCGAGTTTTTCGATATCACAAGATCAGGTTGAACTGAAAATGCCATCTGTTTTTGTTATGTCCCACATTTTTATTGTGTTGACTTATACTAACCTTGTAGAAATTCATTATTGTATTAGTACACAAAGATCATAAAGTATAACACGGTCAAAATTATGACGCTAATACTATGTAGCATTATTACCGTGTGCTGTATTCATTGAAATACACTTTAGCGCCCCCTATACCAAAACAATCGAAATGTTTTCTTATTGCCAGTTTTGCTAACATTTTTGAACGTTTGCCAACACTTACACAGCAGAACAACAACAATATTTACACGTCAGTTTCCAACTAGCTTTGCCTTTTTGTGTTTTTGTTTTGCTCTTATTCTCCCATTCATACGTCGCTCTTTTTTCTTGTAGCTGTTACTCTTTTGTATAATTTATTAGAATATTTGACATTTCAATTTTTATGCAGAGAATTTTTCGATTCATCTGACATTTTAGTAGTTTTTGCGCGACCGAAGTTATAATATATAGAGAGCGACCGATTTTCTGCGGTTTTCGACGGATATTTGTGTAAATTATTCTGATTTTCAAATAAATTAAATATCTGCAAAAATTAGTAAACTCTATGTGCGGTTATTGCCCAAAATAGTGGAGAATTTATTGAAATAAGTGAATTTTCGCAATGAAGTGAAAGCAATAATGTTCCACTATCAGTCAAACAGTGCCGCATAGCGTTGGGCTAGAGAAGAATAGTGGTGCATTAATCGTTGGTCGTGTATGGGGGTGCCAAAAAATTGTAAATGTAGAGAAATCACAAACCTGAAAAAATTTGCAGCATCTTTAACATGAATTAAATAGTTTGGTTGCTTTAAGAAACCTTAATAAAATTTGTGCTGTGTAAAGGAAGCGCTCTATGATTGTCGGAAAATGCGTTTCAATTTGCATTTGACACATTGGAGTTTGCTGTTCGTTGCCTTGATATCGTGGTAAGTGGTCAGCTATCAAGGATGAAAAAGAAGGAACCCAATAAATAGATACGAGGAAGGAAACTTGCGGAAGTCTTGCATGGTTGCAATATTTTCCTCACACTCTTTCTCTGTTTATCTTTTGAGTCTCTCTTTAAATACGCCGATACCGCCGGGGTTGCCATTGCTTCTTGCTCAGAGAAAATAATTGCTGGAAGACATGCCATGTAACGAGAAACCGGTTTGAAAATCCGAATCCAGCGACGCTTTTACGGAAACACGGTTTTAGGTTTTATTTGAAGACTTGTGAAGCCAAAAATGATCGATAATGGAAAATAAAAAAACCCTTTTTTGATTATTCTATGATGATTCGGTTTGGTGTTGTGTTTACGAGTATTAGATTGTGGCAAATGCCGGGAAATTTAGCAGGGTATGTGGCCTTCTACCTCATTAAAAATTAAACATCTCATTGAAAAATGCAAGATATTTTTCAATTTTTTAGGAAACGAGTTAAATATTTATAGCAATTGAATTTTTGTTGGGTAAAGGCGGTCCCTTAGAGTACCGCCTTTAGAAAGAAAACATGTTTCAGAGAATGGACGTTTTCAAAAAGCATGAGACCAATGGGTTTGGAAATATCACAATTTCTTTCAAAGTGTTCCTTATTTTAGCGGCAAAATATTCAAAGCTTTGGTGAAGAGCGCTACGTCGTATTAACACATAGTTGCGCCGAAGCCAGCAAATTTATGTCTATGAACACTTTTTTAATTGGTTTGTGTTGTGTTAGTTCAGTGCGGCAACAAAGCGTTATTGGTACAACTTATTTTTAGAGAAACGAAGACTTTGCTTTGTCGATACATCATCTGTTAAATCGGAGCTATTTGACGTTCCCAAAATATCAACTTAATCGCATTTTTTCAGTGAAAACTAACATTTTTAATATTTCTCGATTACAATGATTTTTATTAATTCGGCTATATAAGAATGTACGTATATTGGTATTTTTCTTTTAATGAAAGGCTCAAATCTGCTTATCAGCGCGAAAATTGTAAAATCGTACAAAGTATACTGAAAATGGGAATACCTCTCTCCTTCTGAATCGATTCGACCACTAGTGACAACTGCGGATCACAGTATTGTTGAAATATATAATATCTCGAAATTGACCGTTTTTCGAAAGAAAATCGATGTGCTTGGTATTTTTTCAAAATAACGCAAGCAATTTAAAGCAGCAATCATCTGCTGTCGTACATAGCTAACTGCCAACGGATAAACGGTGAAATTGGCTAAAACTTACTGCAAAATGACCAGTTCTCTGTCGATTCTTATTGGCGTCAGCCGTTATTTTGGTATATTACTTCCCGCTTGGAACGATTTCTAAGTTACGTGTATAATTACAATATAATTGTATACTCAAGTGGCGTGGCCTCCATCTTGATCTCACCAGACACAAAGACGCCGAAACTTAGGTTTTTACGGGCAAGGATAAATATAAGATGAAGAATTTGTTGCTACTTTTTCCAAAAGGCATTTTATTGCAAATCAAACTACTATGAAACCTTCGTTGAATATTGTTTGGCATTTTGTTGAATATTGTTTGATTTTTTCAGTTTTTTAAGAAATGAGTTAAATTTTCAAAGCAATTGAATTTTTGTTAGGTATTGGTGCCTTAGGGCACCGCCTTTAGAAGAGAAACATTAGGTTTGAAAATATCACAATTTCTTTCAAAGTGTTCTCTATTTTAGCGGCAAAATATGCAAAGCTTTGGCGGGGAGCGCTACGTCGTATTTATACATAAGCCAGTAAGTTCAGAGGAAGGGACATTCGGCTTCATTGAGCAAGTGAAATCAAGGAATGGTAACGAGAATATTTCGCAAGACAATTAACTTCTCCTTTTGTCCCAGTGAATTTGACGCCTAAACTATATGACGGCACATGTCTAGACTCGTTTCTTTGGGCAACATGAAGTGCAAAGCCTACATTTACAAATTTGTAAGGCAGCTTTAACCACTCGATGCAAATTTGGTATAAACTATGCTGCCGCAACTAGATAGAAAGAACCATTTTTTTTTTTTTTTTTTTTTTTTTTTTTTTTTTTGAGATTTATACAACAACATTAATTTTTTTAATATATTTTATTGGTTATAAGAACTTTTTTTGAACGGACTCCATTGCCTATATTTTATAATATTTTAGATGAACACTTCTATAATTGGAGCGATAAATCTTAATATGCCGACATCCAATAGTGATGTATGTGTAAAATTTCTGTACCAAACACGCTACTAATTTACAATTTTAGTTTTCCACTCACTATAATCTAGTAGTTTAAATTTTTTGAAACATATTAATTTTTTATACGAATCGTTCCGGTACAACCGGAAAGAAAAAACACCTTCAACCTGTTCTTCTAAAATGGCGACAGATTGATTTGACACATTTAACCTTTTACATTGGACAATCCGTCCAGATTTTTATGCTACTCCTTATCCAAATGACACACATATGGTTAAACCAATCAGATTTGTTGATATATCATATCATTCGAAATTGTTTGTTCTATTAGTCTAATCGAAACGTTGGCAACTCTGGCGTAGTCGGCCCTCTCGTCCTACAATAGTATGTTTATTGTTGCATTTTCTTTATTGTTGTCTTCTTGCAGTTGTTCCCTCTTTTATGTTGTTGCTTCTGAGAACGCAAAATATGTAACAACAAAACAGACGACAACAGAAGACGCCATAATGGCGTCTGCTGCAACGGTCAGTATCCCTCCCCCCGCTGCTGCGTCATCGATGACATATGAAGCAACTGCCGCTAACTCCCACAAAAGTGTAAGAGTGAATGTAGCCGAGGACGTTGAAAAAGAGGAGGAAAGTGTAAAACCTACAGAAAGTAGAGAAGATAAAACAATAAATATTTTGCCAAATTATAAAAAAGTGAAAACAATACAGATTCTCCCATCATCGTCATCACCTGCAACACAATCGAGTGTTGACAACAATAACCATATTCCCCATACACACGGTTTTGGGGGGAATTTGCAAAATTCACCACATCTCACCGATAGCAATCCACATAGCAATAGTGATAGTGTTGATGTCAAAGAGACTGATAGTGTTGTAGAAAATGTTAATGTAGTGTTAAATTCGGATGGTAACCATTTTGTGGGTGGTAACGCAAATAGTGATAGTCAATATGATGTTTATTCTTCAATGGAGGTGCAATACAAGGACGACATGCAGGGGGATGACGATATTGCAAATGAACAACAACAAAAGCTGGAACAGCCGAAGCAGCACCAAACTCCTTACAAACTTGATTCAACGAACCACAACAATGGTGGCGACACTGATACGGTTGACGATAATGCTGCTGATAATGAAGAACGGTGAGTTTACTTACACTTTGTACTCTCTGTATATGATGAAATTCTAAATGTTGGCGCATAAGCAACGTTAACGGCGACCATATTGAATGCGTTCTTGTGTATCTTTTGGTTCTAACTCGTAAACCAATCGCATTTTATATGGGAAAAGATGTAACATACAGTGAGTAGCAAAAGTCATGGTACCCCAGTTATACTAACATGTCTTCCGTAATTTCTCAAAAACTACGATACATATCAGTAAAAACTTATTTTTATTTAATGTTCTTATTTATATACTACAATAAATCAAAACAATATATCACGTATACAGTGGCGAGCACATGTGGATACATAATTGTCAAATACAATTTAAAACGCTGTAAAATCCATAAAAATTAGCCGAATGCTGCCAATTTTTTTTCTTATTTATGATTTTTATTTGTATAAAAACAAAAAACAAAACAAATTTCTTCAGTATAAAAGCATATGTTCTAATATTAACGCAACATAATAAAAAAGTCAATGTATCCACTATTGAACGTTTTAAAAATATCTTTTTTGGGTATGATTTTTTAGTATTTGGTCCAGAGTCTAGGGTATGTTTTTCTACTCTGGTAACACTGGAAAGTGAAACGAAGCAAGTGGATTATTTACCGTTATTTGGGCTGTGCATTATTTGGGTTGTGCGATCAAAAAACAAATAATTTTTGCAAAGTCACGCAGTTGTTGATTTTTTACAGAAAAAAACAGATCGTGAAAAATGAGAAAAATATCGGTTGCAACGGGAAATCAAATTGTCGAAATGACAAAAACTAATGATTTAGCCCGGCAAATTGCAAGAAAATTAGGCATTTGCCACCGGACAGTGCTTCAAGTGCGAAAGAGACGAAATGTTAATTCGCTAGATGTAAAAAATCGCGTCTCAGCTTACTCATGGAGAGTGATGCTAGAGCCATGGAACATTTATTGACTAATAAACAGGCGAAAACACCAAAGCCTCCATAAACAAACCTGTAAGTAAGTGGACAGCACGAAGAGCCCTACAAAAAATTGGCCTAACATCGGCTATTAAGCATGAGAAACCTGCACTATCCGATAAAAATGTGAAGGCTCGTCTTAAGTTTAGCAAGGAGCACAAAAATTGGAGCGTGGATGACTGGAAGAGAGTAATATGGTCTGATGAGACAAAAATTAATCGATATCAATCGGATGGTAAAGAGTACTACTGGCACCGTCCATATAAGACTTTGAAAAAACACCAGGTCAAAGAAACCATGAAGCATGGAGGGGGTAGCTTGATGATTTGGACCTCATTCACATGGTGGCACCTCGGACCATTGGTAAAAATCGACGGTATAATGAGAAAAGAACATTATCTACGTATTTTAAAGACAAATTTACCCGATTTTGTAGACCACAGTGCCTATCCGGAGGAGTAAGTTATATTTCAATAGGATGGAGACCCGAAACATACGGCTAATGGCCAGCTCAAAGCCCCGATCGAAAATTTTTGGGCTTTGTTAAAGAAAAGGCTGGCCCTATACGAAAATCCCCCCCAAAATTTAAATGAACTGTGGTCCCGGGTTCAGACAGAATGGACCAGTATTCCGAAGCGCCATATAGAAAACTTGGTTGAAAGTATGCCAAATAGAGTAAGAAGCGTCATAAAATCCAAGGGACTCTGGACCAAATACTAAAAAATCATACCCAAAGAAGATATTTTTAGAACGTGGATATATTGACTTTTTTATTATGTTGCGTTAATATTAGAACTTATGCTTTTATACTGAAGAAATTTGTTTTGTTTTTTGTTTTTATACAAATAAAAATCATAAATAAGAAAAAAAAATTGGCAGCATTCGGCTAATTTTTATGGATTTTACAGCGTTTTAAATTGTATTTGACAATTATGTATCCACATGTGCTCGCCACTGTATGTCTAAACAAAAAATAAAAAAATTAAAAATAATGTAGACTTCATATTTGTACGCAGCAAAAGTCTTGGTACCCATGGTGTTATTTGATTTACTTGATAAAACCCTTTTGCAAAACAGTTGGCAGCCCTTTAATTTTTTGTTAAATTACCTTTGAGAAACATAACGGTACTTTCCAAATTTAGAAAAAGTAGAAGAAGCATTTAGTTTTTGCAAGAAGTAAATTCAAGCGTGTTGCTAAAATGTAGAGAAAAGAACTATCAATAGAAGAACGAAAAATAATTATAAATAGTCACGAAATGGGAAAGTCATACTCAGATATTGCTAAAATTATAAATAGAAGCAAATCAACAGTGCAAAAAGTTGTTAATCGTTTTAAGAGGGATAAAATCATTGAAAATAGATCGCGAATAACAGATAGAGATGAACGACATATCGAAGCAATTATAAACAAAAATCCGTTTACAAGTGCACCTAGCATAGCGACAGAGTTGAAAGAATCGTTAGGTAAAGATGTTTCTGCAGACACGGTACGAAGGAGCATCAAGAGGGCCGGTTACAATGCTCGCACTGCCCGAAAGAAGCCACACGTTAGCGACAACAAAAAAAAAAACGTTTGGATCTTGCAACTGAGTATAAAAATAAGACAATTGATTTTCTCCGATGAATCCAAATTTAATCTTTTTGGATCGGATGGACGCGTTTTAGTATGGCGAAAAAAGTGCGAGGAGCTAAATCCGAAGAATACTATAAAAACTGTTAAGCATGGTGGGGGTGGAGTAATAGCGTGGAGCTGCATGTCAGCAGCTGGTGTTGGTAATTTAGTGTTCATTGAAGTGACGATGAACAAGACAGTCTACATGAACATTCTGAAAGAAAACCTAAACCAGAGTGCCGAAAAGTTGAACATGCGTGATAATTATTACTTTCAACAGGACAATGATCCAAAGCACACCGCTGCTGACGTTAAGATGTGGATCGCATACAGTACACCACATATGCTTAAAACACCGCCTCAGAGTCCTGATTTGAACCCCATTGAGCATTTGTGGGATCACTTGGAAAAACACGTCCGAAACCACACAATTTCCAGCAAAGCTCAGCTCAAAGAGATACTTTTGACTGAATGGGATCAAATATCCACAGAGTACACCAAAAAGTTTGTGCACTCCGTGCCGACCCGATTGAGTGAAGTTCTGCGACTTAAGGGATATCCTCCTAAGTATTAGGTAAATCAATTAAACTCAAAAATCGTAAAAGTGTATTAAACTTTGGTATTTTTTTTCAGGGGTACCAAGACTTTTGCTGCGTACAAATATGAAGTCTGCATTATTTTAAATTTTTTTTATTTTTTGTTTAGATATATACGTGAAATATTGTTTTGATTTATTGTTGTATATAAATAAGAACATTAAATAAAAATAAGTTTTTACTGATATGTATCGTAGTTTTTGAGAAATTACGGAAGACATATCAGTATAACTGGGGTACCATGACTTTTGCTGCTCACTGTATGTATGTAAAATGTTTCGCAAATTTAAGGTAAAAAAAGTGCGAAACAGAAATATTGGCAGCGCATAGTATTTACCAAGTTAAAAATAGGCCCGAATGGAACCAACTTAACTTCCCAAGTGTGGGTACTTATGTATGTATGTGGAAGAAAATTGTTTCAGTCAAATCAAGCTTAAAAAAAATCCCTTTAAAAAAAGATAAAAAAATGAATAGTTTTTTGAACAAAATTTTTGCTTGGATCGCATTTTCCCGAAAAAAAAAATTAAAATTTATTTTTAAAAGGAATCGCAAGGCTTCTTTTCAAGTAAATAAAATAAATAATTATTTATTTGAAAAAATTGACTGTGCTTGCGGCCCCATTTTCTAAAAACAAAAATATAAATTATCTTAAAAACCGGTTTCTCACATGCTGAGCGGTTTCTTAGAAAGATTGGACTTATTAAAGACATGTTATTATGAGTTCAAACTATCCAGCTCACATTGATGCTAGAGTAGTTTCTATAAGTACATTGGCTAATAATAATAAAAAATACTTAAACTAAATAAAAATTAGTAAAAACATAATCAATCAATAGAAAATAACCTCCGATCTTCAAAATATGTAAATATGTATATGAAATTCTACTGTGTTTGAGTTGTTTCAAACTACCTAGTCCTGCTATATGTTCTATTACACAATTTCCAGCGCTTATCGTTCAAAACTTCTTGCGGGAATAGAACCGTTAACTTTTTTTTTTCAGAACACATGCACTGATTAGTGAAGAATACTAGTCAGTTTGGTCTCAGTTTGCAATCTATTAACATGGAGTGGGGCGTTAAAGAGAATCGAGTCGGCGTAATAGCGTTGCATAAGTGCGGAAAGAGTGCTGGCCAAATTTTCGAGTTGCTAAAACCACTCAGAATATCAAGAATGTTCGTTTATCGTGCTATTGCTCGCTTCGGCGAATTGTCTGGAGTAGAAGACAGGCCAAAAAGTGGTCGACCGCGCTTTGTCCGTACGAGTGCGGTAGTAAAGGCAGTGCGTGAAAGAATTCGGAGAAATCCCCTTAGAAAGCAGAAAATCATGCCCAAGGAATTGGATATATCAACCAGATCCATGTCTAGGCTGATTCGGGATGATCTGCATATGAAAGCCTATCGTCGGTCCACGGGGCATCTTCTAACTCCTCAGCTAAAAAATTAGGCTGGAAAGATGCAAGCGACTTTTGCAGTGGCACGCGGACAATGGCCATGAAAACATTCTGTTTACGGATGAGAAAATTTTTACCGTGGAAGAAGTTTTCAACAAACAAAATGACAAGATTTATGCCACTTCATCTAAGGAAGCCAAAAAAGTTGTTCCAAGGGTTCAACGTGGCCATCATCCCTCTTCCGTAATGGTTTGGTGGGGGGTCTCCCACCATGGTGTCACATACCTCCATTTCTGTGAAAATGGCGTAAAGACTGGTGCAAAGGTTTAGCAAAAAGATGTGTTAGAGGATGTTGACCAATACCCTTTTCAATGGACGTAGATGGATCTTCCAACAGGACTCTGCTCCTGCGCACAAAGCTAAAACCACGCAGGAGTGGCTCAGAGTCAATATTCCTGGCTTTACAGCAGCAGAAGACTGGCCATCAGGGAGTCCAGATCTCAATCCACTGGATTATGCTTTGTGGTCAGAAATGGAGAATATGGCTTGCAAGACTCCACACAGAAATTTGGGAAGCCTTAAAACAGCATTAACCAGAGCAGCGTCCTCGATCTCCATGGAAATCGTACGTGCGGCTGTAGTCCAATGGCCACACCGTTTGAAAGCTTGTGTTAAAGCAAAAGGCGGCCATTTCGAGTGAATACAATTTTTTTTAATAACCAATATTGTCTTCTAATAAATGAAATTATTTTGAATACAATATGAATATTGGGTTTTTTATCGCGTTTTATATTTGTAACAGAACATATGGCAGGACTATGTAGATTGTAATATCATTTGCTGCGCACAAATTCTTGGATTGTTCGTTTTGTTTGTTTTGTTTATTTATTGTACAACAAGGCACCCATAACAACAACATGCCCAGCCTGCGACAAAAACATAACGAAATCTTGCGTTTAGTTTCACCGCAAAGTATGCTCCAAGCTATCCGATGCTGCTTATGATCTTGTGACTAAAAAAAAGGATCTGTTTGGTAGCGAATCATGTCCGCCATTGAGCCAAAAATTGGACAGCACGGACAAAATGTGGGAAGCAATAAATGCGTTGACAGTAAAAGTGGGTGAATTCATGGATTCATTGCCAGCGACTGTTAAACGAGAGGTAGAAGGATGCCTATCCAAACTAAATGAAACAGTTGAAACTCAAAAGAAAAAGTGTGCAGAGTTTCACTCCAAAGTAGACGATAGGTTGAAAAGCTTGGAAAGAGACAACCATAAAACACCAGCTTGGTCGATGCGACATTCTGGTTAGTGGTCTGCCAAGTAATATAGAACCTAGTGACATTGCTTTAAAAATTCCACTAGCGTTGGAAATAAACGTCGCTAGATCTGATATAAGCTCTACTTTATGGCTGGGCAAATTCAGAAAGACGCTTCTTGTCAAATTCTCCTCCATACATCAAAGAGATGCGGTAATGAAAAAATATCTGACCGCGAGGAATCTGAAGCTGAACCAAGTAATTGCGACTGACATAGAATCGAGGGTGTACTTGAACGACAATCTCCCCCCTGCGGCAGTCAAGGTAAAAGCTATTTGTCGTCGTCGCACTGGCTTTCTTCGGAGTATTTATTTTCCATTTTCTTTTGCTTTTTTTTTAATTTTCTCTTGCAATCTTGTTAGTCAGATTTTAATATTTGTATGCAGTGTTTAATATTGTAATTTGTTATTCGCAATTTTTAATGCATTCGTCCATAACACAAATTTTTCCAACACTTTATAAACTTGGGTAGCAATATTGGTGAGATTGTCAGTGACGATTCTCATGTTAAAAAGTTCTGTTCTGACATTGACAATCTCAATATTGGGTTTTTTAATGCGCAGTCGTTGAATCCTAGCAACGATTCTTCGAAATTTGACGAAGTAAAGTGTCTTCTCCGTTGGTGTTGTCGAAACGTGGTACAAGTCGTATGTGTCAAACAAAACTATTGGCATCCCAGGATACAAAATATATAGAAATGACCGCCACAACATTCGTGGGGGAGGGGTTGCTCTATATATTTCAAATAGTTATAAACCAAGTCTTGCACTAGGTCGCTGATCCTAATGCTTTAGAAGCCTTATTTGTTCGTGTAAGTTCATCCATGTCTAATTTAGTCGTAACATAACATAGATGTTTTGGAACCCCACATCGCTGACATATCTTCGAGATTTAACAAACGTAGTTATTGTAGGAGACTATAATTTTAACATCTTGAATAGGCAAAACTATATATTCTTCCGCAATATGATAACAAGATGTAATTTAGCTGTCTTCCATAATAATATTCCTTCTCATTTTGATCTACAGCATAGTTCATTTTCATTGATAGACTATACATTAGTTAGTGACAAATCTGCTATTTCGCGAAGTAGCCAATTTTATTTTCCACCCCTTAATTCATACCATGCTTTTATGCTTGTGCAATATAGTATATTCCGTCCCGCTACTGAAACGCAAGTTTTGAAATACCGTGATTATAGTGCAATAAACTGTGATAATCTCAACTGTGATATTAATGCTACCGACTTTTCGCATTAAGGCAACAGGAGTTAACAATTGTAATAATGAAATCTGTGATGTTAATCTTGACCATCTAAATACGTATTTTACTTCTGTGTCCACTAATACAATATCAATATCAATCTCAGTTTCAACAATTAGAACAAAGGGAAAATAGTTTAAACTTCAGAACTGCTAATGAATTCGAAATTTACAATTCAATATACAACAAATCAAACGCTGTTGGGACTGATGCAATACCTATCAAATTTATTAAACTAATTTTACCATCTATTTGTAGTCATATTCTCAATTTAATTAATACAATCATAACAACTTGTCATTTCCCATCAGACTGAAAGATAGCAATGGTGATACCTGTAAGGAAAAAAGACACATCTGGCCTGAACTGCGCTAATTATCAGCCTATATCCATATTGCCAGCTCTTTCTAAAATCCTGGAAATTTTGTTAAAATATCAGATATATGAACATCTTGAAAGATATATGTTATTACATCCATGTCAGTCGGGATTTCGCCGGTATCATAGCACAACTTCCCTTATAATCGGCCTCATCGACAGCATAAGACGATCGCTAGACAATTAGTGGGCTGGAGTGCTGGCTGTTTTAGATCTGATTTGAATTTGATTTGATTCCATAGATCATTCCGTTCATTGTGAAAAACTATACACGCAATTCAATTTTTCTTATTATTCGTGTAAATTGATTTCTTCTTTTTTGTCTGATCGTTTGCAATATACTGTTAAACATGAAAATAGGTCTAATCTGCGTAGTATTTCATCTGGTGTACCTCAAGGATCCATACTAGGTTCTATCCTGTTTATGATGTATTTAAATGATATTAACTTATTTGTTTTGAATTCGTGTCTCAGTATTTATGCATATGATATCCAAATGTACATGTCTAGTAATACATGTTTCGTTAACGACTCTATCTCAAGACTTGACAACGATATAGGCCGAATTTGTCCTTGGGCCTCGAGAAATAATATAACTATTAACATTGCCAAAACAAAATGTTCAGTTTTCCAACATGGACGTGAACAAACTGTTATTGATCGTAACATTATTGTGCAATATACTGTTGTCAGTTCTACGCTTTCGCTCTGTTGTCTTGGTTTTGAAATTGATCATAAACTAAAATTCAGCAAACACATTTCTCGAATATGTTCAAAAATAAATTTTGCTTTGAAAAAACTGTACAATCTTAATGTTATTTTACCGGTTAACATAAAATATTTTTTGGCACATGCTATTTTATTACCACATATCATGTATGGCGCAGAAATTAATCTCAGTGCAGACAGACCTCAACTGGATTGTCTTAACACATGTTTTCACAGGATACTGAGATATATATATATGGTTCCCATTGTGTCCGAGATTACCAAATCTATGAAAAGTACTTTCTTGGATGTTCCTTTCTATGCTCTTTGAAACTGAGATGCTTGTATTTATTCTTTTGCATTATTAAGTTCAACCAACCGGCATATCTTGCATGCTGCTACCGATTTCTCTCTTGAAAGATCTTTTATGGTTCGTGTTGCAAGATTATGGAACAATTTGCCGGCTAGTTTAAAAAATTTCGCAGTCTCCCCCAACCAATCCAAGCAGAATCTGATGTGTTACTACTCTAATATTTCGTAGTAATTGTCAGTACTAATATACAAAAATGTTCAATGATCATCGCCACTACCCTATTTATTAATTTTTTCTGTTTTTATACGATCAAATATTTTTGGAAAATTGTGTGTTAGGGACTTTTAGGGATTTATATATATGTATATTTTTTTTCTATTTTTGTTTATGTCTATATAACTCATAAATTGTTATGCTATCAATATGTAGCCCATAAACAGGCGTTGATTGATTAATAAATATATATGAATGAACGAATATGAATGAATGTTAAACATTTTACAAAAATTCCTCGATTTCCTAAAATTTCCATTTTTTCAATTCGTAATAAAATTAAAATTATTCACAAGATGAGAATTAATTGAAACGCAAATGTAAATGTTGTCATTCTTAGAGAAAAAGTGAGAAAATTTTGCTATACCCAAGAGAAGTTAAGCGATATCGCTTTGCAATATTTCCATATTGTGCGATTTATGTGATCAAAGGGCAAACTCGAACACAAAATCAAAAAACTGAATGTTTCGATTTCCCCAGTACCCATATTTGGGGATCCCGGTTCGATCCATTCGGGATCATTTTCAAGGTTTGGGGAACGTATGTCAGTAAATATGGTCTACCGTTACTATTTTCATTTTATTTTTTTTTTTTTTCTAATTTTTTTATCTCCTCCCGCTTTAAAAAAATTTTTTAACACTGGTAAGAAAAAAACATTTTTTTAAATAATTTCTAAATTTGTTGACCAAATACAAATTTTTGAACAAAAATTGTCGTTAGTTTGTTTTAAAAGAGATTGTGCATTCGAAATCCTTATAAAATTCCCTTTCGTTTCTTATTTTTATAATATGTTCTATTGCTTGGAAAAATTGTTTTGTTTTGACCAATTGCGCTGAACTAGATTTGTTCCTAATTTCGTAAGATTAATTTGTGAACTGACCATGGACCGACCAGTAGTACAAGCGACTATAATTCTTATGATCGTGGAATCAACCTAAACAATAGTATGCGTAAAGGATAATCGGATGTGGGAAATTTTACTCTGCTTTATTCATTAGTGCAAAATATTTTTTTTTCTTGCTTTTTGATTTGCAAACAACTTTCTTATAAAGGGATGGTATAAATAGTCGAAAGCAGCTGATATTACATCAAATTTTTTAAAATTTCCAGTGTTTCACTTTAACAACAAATTTGGACATATTTTTATAACTTTACAAACACATCGTTAAATATATCTGTGCTTACAAGGAAAAACGACTTTGCTATAAATTTTTCATGTTGAAATGTTAAGCGTTTTCTTTCAGAATGTAAGGAATTAGAACTCAAATTATAACAATAAAAAATGCATTCTTACTAATATTAATAATACGGTCCAGACAGTCACTTTCTCATTTTGTTTTTTTTTCTTTACTTGTTGAAGCATCTTCATAGCTGAATTTTGTTCGATTTTAACTATTTTTGCGCATTTTTCGTTATTAAACGATGCATATTCGTAAATGGCAAATCTTTCACTAAATAGATAGCAATTCAGATGACAGGTAATTAACAGCTGAAAGCCCTGCCAGACCGGCAGTTTTGAAATCAGCCTAACTTTGCTAAAGACTTCGTGTCAGCGTTCCTACAAACATGTGCAAGCTTCGCGGGAATTCCAAACTCGAACATTACCTGACATAGTTTTTGCCGTATCAGACTGTCAAAGGCAGCTTTACAATGGAAGAAAAGATTATATCTGTTTTTCATGGGTTTTATCCAGGATTTGCCGTAGTGTGAATACCTGGTCAGTTATTGATTTCCAGGCTTAAAGTCACACTGATAAGGCCCAATAAGATCAGCTAGAATGGGCTTTCACATATCACAGTAGGCAGGACCTTATAAGCGACGGTTAAAAGACTGATACCACAATAGTTTTTACACACACTTTGATCGTTTTTTTTAACACTGGACGTAATGTACCAAATCATGCATTCTTCTAGTCAAATTGTATTTATGACCTGATTCATGCTGTTTATCAGTACATCGCCGCCGGTCTTGAACAGTTCTGCAGGACATCAGCTCTCGCAGTTTTGTTACTTTTAAGGTGCAATGCTGCTATTCTGAGCTCAGAGCTAAGCAATCTAAGCTCTCTGTAATTGGAGAGATTTTTTGTTTGTGCTGCCATCCGGAATTAGGAGATTGTAAAATTGCTCTCTTCACAATTGCAGCACATTCTGCGTATCTGTGACCAGATTTCCGTCGCTTTCCTTGTAGGAGGGAAGTCCTGTTTCATGCCCTTTACTTCTGATCTTTTGGTAGAATTACCGGTCTTCACCTCTATCCACCTCAGTATGTCTCTCTTCCCTTTTCCTTGCAGTGTTCCGTAACAGCATTGGTTGCAGCGTTGCTCTGTACGCAGCGTCATTTTTCTTAGACATTATGCGGCATTCTTCATCGTACCATTGGTTGTCTGAGCACGCTTCTTATATCCTAGTATCGCTTTTGCAGCAGTTGCCATAGAATGCGCAATATGTTACTACTTAGTGTCAGGAACATCAGGATCAGGGACGTTTAGTTGTAGTAGTTGAGAGAGTATGGTGGAGTAGGCTGTGGCTGTCTCACGGAGTAAGTGTAAGTTCGTTTCCAGAAAATTGGATAGTTGGATAAGACTTCAAGTAAACAATAACATACATTACAATTATTAAGTGGAGAAGCGTTGATGTATTGTAAGCATAGAATTGTATTGTTTGCTTTGTTTGAACAAATCGCCTTATTCACACAATTATGATTAATTTTTTTTATTGGAATTGTAATCAGTCTTTTTTTTTATCGAAAACAGCAGCTTTGGTCTGCGTACTTAAAAATAGTCGTAGGTTTCTTACCAGTCACACATGACTACGTCTGTTGCGTATATATTGAGTACACTTTGGCTGTAATTTATGATTTAATTCATATTTGGTGGATGCGGTAGAAGACTAGTATAGGTTAAAGTCCACATTAGTAGCTGATAGTGTGCCAATATTAATAAACCATGAATAACATTTCTATAATTTTTCAACTGCGTGTGAAAAGTACGTATTTGTTTGGATATTGCGCAAATCTAACCAGATTTCATTAGAGCCGATTGTATCTAATACGAAAATATTAATTGACCAGGCGTCTCAATGATTTAAAACTGATCTAATGTGTGGAATGTGGCCCTAAGTTTACAAGAATTAATGAAAATGATGATGGTGGGGCTAGTTTCAAATTAAAATCTTTTCGGATTACACAGTTGATATCGGTCATGAACGATGAACCGTCTATGACGTTCTATATAACAATATATCGGATAATACAATGCATATTTTTATTTTTATTTTGATATTCTTTTACTTCTTACAACGACCTGAATGTGACGAAGCTGTTGTTCCAAGATCTATCATCAGTTATGGAAATATTATTATTGGGCAAAGTCTCCTGAAAATGAGAAAATGAAATGAGAATCCAACCAGAACTATATTTTACGATTCTACCAACCGCCAAAAGACTGTGTTGCCCTTTCGTAGCTGGCCAATGTATAAGATGTAATGAGAAGAAACGTACCTTTTTTTTGGCATAGTTAGAATGATCCGATTTAGGTCAAATATGCACCGTTTAACGTAACGTATTCGCATTTTGGACGTTTTTTATTATACCATTCTTATAGAAACATTCCTCCTTTTTGGCAAACCCTCGTCCCGATTTTTACAACTCTCTTTTGAGGGGAGTTTTTTACAACAAAGCACAAGCATATACAGGAATATAGGGTGGATCCACAAGAATCTTTGAATCAAGCTCCCGCAATTTCTGGCGAGTAATCAGCTATGTTTGATATTGATGGAACACATTTCCCCTTTTATTTATTAAGGCCGATTAAATCTTTTAGACGGTTGAATTATAACTTTGGCTGTAGGGAAGCAGTCCATGACAGTCGATTCGTAACCAACCACATCAAATACATCTCAAAACCTTCCTGGCCGTCACTCTTGGCTTGGCCACCGTTTTCGCTTGACGTTGTCGTGAGTGGCTCACTATCCAAACTTATTCATGTGGTTCCAAATATTTTTTTGCGCAATGCTTAGATCGCGGGCAATCGAAACAATTCTTACATTCCAGTCATTTATCGACGTTTTCGACAATTAGCCTTCCAGAGAGCGGGGCAAAACTGCACGTAATTGGCTTGAACAATATCAGGAATACATATATTCTTAGCTGTCTGGCTGCCGTTTTTGTCTTTACTGTTTCCATCTGTTTCTTTTCTAGTTTCCATCTTTGACGCGCGCTCCAACAATACTGAATCAATCAATCTAAAATTTGTTTTACTAATTTCTTTAAGTACGAAATCATAGCGTTTAATGTCATGGATCGTAGACCGGTAACTAAAGCCATCTACTGGGAAAATAAAGTTTTTATTTTTGCTATATCTTATTAACAAATAATTTTAAAGTTATCAATTGTCGTGTTAGCAATTTCATGCAAAGGACTCGGCAATTAAGTCACTTTAAAAGTAGCCTTAGTACATTAACTGACACCAAATGTGAGTCCAACGATGTAACCAGGAGATACTTGGCCAGAAGTCGGAAGTCGTGAGCTATTTGGAAGATTCTGCAAATGTCCCCTTACAGGTTGTTTCCAAGTGTATACGAACCGGAGAGGTCAAATAATAAAAACCTTCCCCCCTTTGGTTATTTCTTCTGCAAAAAAGAATTTGAAAACTTGATATTTCGTATTGTGGATAGTATTCTGCAAACTTCTTTCTTATGAATCTATGTACATATTAATGTGTATTAAATTGCAGATAGCCAAAATTTCTTTGTTAATCTGTCTTGAAATGTATTAAGATTTTTTGTTGTAATCAATTTCGAAAACATCTGACATTACACATTTTTATTTTATGAGTGAATTGAAATGTTGCAACTTAACGACAGTTGTAGTGAATTAACTCTTAACTCTTTTTCTTGCCCTTTAATTATTCAATATTTTTTTTTTCTCAATTTGTTGACATTGTTTGATCTTTTGATAATCTCCCTCTCTGCCTCTGCCATTCGTTGCTTTCATAATCCCCAACACAAATCATTGCATTCGCTATCAATATCTGACGTGTTGAATGTCTATTAATATCGAATAATAAAGCCAAGTTAAGTAAAAGAAACCTCAATTATTTCCTTGAAATTTAAAATTGTTTACCACACATACACACACTCGCATACACACACAGCGGGTGGCAGAAAGAGAGAGAGAGATAGAGAGAGACAGAAACAGAAACCGAGAGCAATCCTACCCTCTTCTATTCGATTCGTGCAAGAAGTATAAAATGTCTTTAAGAGATCATGACATTTCCCATGACAATGAGATCAAAAGTGATCGAAGAGATTTCCACCTCAAAAATATAGTAATTGAAAGCACACGCTGATCGTAAAGAAGAAAGAAGAAATGCTCAATAGATGCCCAGCTACGATATCGATCGAGTAACTTGAAGGGGGAAAAGAGGCAGAGTGTAACTAAAGTCAAGCCAGGCAGCGGCAAAGGGGAAAATCACATTACATTAGTTTATGGGTGGCTTAAGGGTTTGAAATTGAACATATTTTTTTCCTTTGTTGTGAATTTTTAGTTTGAAATTTAATAAATTATTGAAATTTATGCAAAATTCAAAATTCACTCGTACAAGATGAACAGACGAATTTTGTTTTGTTTACGTTGGTTTGTTGGTGCTCAGCATTGCTTTTTTGTGCAGTAACCCGGAGCAAGAAATAAAATCGAATATCAACAATAATAACAATAACAGCAACGATTTTAGCACATCACAACAACGTGTGGGGGTCAGGTTTACAATAATAATTCCAAGTCGAATGTGTTGCGAATACGCTGGGAGAAAAATATCTGCTTCTGATGGGCAACACAAATGGATATTTTGCAATGGCTGTTGTGCCTTTATGAAATGTAAAGTTGAAATAGCAAAAGTTTTTTCATCTGGAGATCGCCAGAATGGGTTCTTTTTAGAACTCCCCAAACAACTCATTATTTCCTACTCTGGCAATACTATCGAATAGCCAGAGTAGCTATAATGAAAAGAAGTAACATTCGTTACCGGAGTATGACACCGGCTAAGCTTTTATTCCGTTTATAGCATTGGTTAGCAGCCCATAGGAGCGAAAGCGGTGGACCGGTAAGCCACCCATTTTAAAAGCTATTATTATGGAAACACAAGAGAAAATAAAGAAGCGGAGTAGCACAAATGTTAAAGTTTCTGACAAAATTGTAAAAGCCGTAACGAGAAAATATGCATCTGAAATGTCCAGATTATTTACAAAAGAAGAGTCTTTGTCCGCCTGGCAGACGTTCTGTAAAATCTAAAGTAGGCGTCACCGCTTCCAAAGAGATGTGATGGAAGGAAAGATAACAACTCCTAAACAATTTGGCGTACACAACAGCTCTTATGAAGAAACCAAATCTGAAATCAAAAAAAGAATACACACAAAAAAATGGTAAATATTACTTTATTTTTCAACATAATCTCCTTTTAGCTTGATACACTTTCTCCACCGATATTCAACGGCTTATACTTGTACATCCTGTTCATAGTAAGAACTGATAAACTTCTTAAAATAGCAATCAACCGCAGATTTCACCTTTTCATTGTTGGCAAATCTTTTACCACCGAGCCATTTTTCAAGCTTGGAAATAGAAAACACTTCGAGGGAGTTAAATCTGGCGAATAAGATGCGTGATGAAGCAATTCGAACTTTAATTCATTAATTTTGGACATCGCAATATTGAATGGAAGAGTTGGAGCATTGTCTTGATGAAACAACACTTTCTTTTTCGCCAAATGCGGCCTTTTTCCATAATTTCATCATCTAAGCGCTGCAATAAATTAGCATATTAATCGCCGTAGATGGTTTTTATTTTCTGAGGATAACCAATAAAAATAATCCCATGTGCATCCCAAAAAACATACGGCATGATCTTGCCCGCAGATGGAACCGTCTTCGCCTTCCTTGGGCATGATTCTCCTATTCCAATCCACTGCTTTGACTGTTCCTTTGTCTCAGGTGTAAAGTGGTGAACCCATATCTCATCCATGGTTATAAATCGACGCAAAAATTCGGCTTTATTGCGGCGAAACATCGCCATACACTCTATTGAAATATCTTCACAATGCTGTTTTTGCTCTATTAAAAGTAAGCGCGGTACCCATTTTGCGCACATCTTTCTCATCTTTAAATCTTCCGTCAATATACGATGCGTAGCGCTTTTTGAAATGCCTATCATTTCAGGTAGCTCACTCATCTTCAGCCGACGATCATCCAATACCATTTTGTGGATTTTCTCAACCATGTCTGGCGTGGACACGTCAGTGTTTAAAAAAGGCGATAGACATACCAACCAACTATCGCGGCATCGGTCTTAGCTATTATCTATAAGATTCTGCCGAAGATGATATGTGAAAGACTAAAGCTTGCTGATGCGTCTGCAAGAACATCACTACACGTCACGGCACGTCTATTGTTGTACGAAGGCTTAAACATTCTTCTGACTGACACGAAGTCATCAGCAAGGATGGGAACATTTTATTGACCATTTTATAAGAAACAAAAGGCCGTGCGATCTCTTCTTTATACCTATATATTGAAAAAGACATCATTGATCGAAACTCGCCAGATGTTATTGCAGCTTTCTCAGGCATTCAGAATTGGTCAGCAAAAATGGGATGGCGGCAAAAGAAGATAAAAGCTATTGTTCAAAAGTAAGAGGCGTTTGCTCGCCTGACATGCTGCGTGAACCGTGACAGCCATAACTTTGGAGAATTGGATGATTTCATCTGCGTTAGCTTCAATAAAACAAATGATTTTAGCCTGGAGATTAGCTTACAAACACATATACGGTTATCCATTTTTTGGTTTCAAAAGTAAAGTTAAATAAAACACACATAAAGTTACGATTTCGATTAAACTTTTATTTCATTGTAATGCATGGACCTTGCCATTATGTACGAAATACAATGTTATTTAAATGAGCGTCTCTTAATTGGTTGCAGTAGTGGACTCTTTGAGGTAGGTTTGGAAAGAAAATACGGTCCAGTGACAACTCCAGACCATAATGCGCGTCAAACAGTCACTTTTTGCGGATGCAATGGTTTTTGTACAACCAGTTCTGGCTTCTCCGAGCCACATAGTGAGAAATGGGTTTAATCGCTGAAGAAAATTTTGTTCGATTGAAAGCCCACGCTTGAATTACAACTTTTGTAGTAGGTTAGGTTAGATCAGTGTGGTAGTCTGAACAGACAAACTCACTTAGTATACAGTCTATTGTAATATCCCGGAAACTAGAGATATGGATGCCCCTAGTTTCCCCCGCTGAACCATCCTGAGTGCCTCAAGAAGTTCTTAAGTCGGACAATATCCATATGGTCCAGATCTCCTAGGCCCCTAAAGAAATAAGAGCCCAATATTGAACTCCGCCTCTTCGCCAGGGCGGGGCAATTGCAGAGAAGGTGTTCTATGGACTTCTCCTCCTCTTCATTCCTACAGCTTCTGCAGAAGTCACTAGCCTCGCCCCACCTGCGGTTTTGAAACCACTATGGTTTGAGACCACCGATGGTTAGTACACACGACTATCTTTCGCATGATCGCGGTGTCAATCCTCGATACAGCCACCTATCATCACTTGAGCGGCGGTCACCACGATGTGTCTGTCTGGCCAACACCTCGAGTAATGGAGTAATCGACAAATCTAGTAAATTCTTCTCAAATTGTGTCGTCTGCAATCGTACGTTAAATCGTAGAAGCTGTTAAGTGAGTTTAAAAACAGAATGCGTAAATTCGCTGAATATCTCATCCATGGGATGCCAGGGAATTCGTTTTTTACCTCTGCCGTCTACAAAAACTGCGATGCCACACAGAAAATTAGGGGAGGAGTACTGCTTATAAACAGACGTTGCCTGACTAAAGATTTAGTGACAAAGCTCCTTATTAACGAAATCCTACATTCCTTCCTGTAGGGTGCAAAATAATGAGCTGTGAACAAGTTGGAAGAGTCTTTCAGGCAGTAATATTCCGTAAAGGATATGGGTCCATTATCGTTTACGAAGAGTATCGGGTGTTTCGGCTTTGTGAGCTTTATAGCAACATCGGCGTGGTCAAGCGCCTCAAAATACTGCGATTGCGTTCTCTGGATGATATTGTGAATATGAACCCAACTAGTCTAGTGAAAAGAAAAAAAAAAATACACAACCCGTGAAAAGTCTATGAACTCAATAGGCGACACAGGAGAGAATGACCAACATTTCTTATGACACACTATCGAAACTTCGTTCGACGGATTGCAGCACAAGAGCAGGAAGCGTAATAAATTAAGCTTATTTTCTAATCGCCATCTAGATAGGCAAAAAGTTTCGCGCCATCGAAGTGAGTTCAAAAGGTGAAATGAATTTTGTCAAAAGATCTTTAATGGCTGAAATGCTACTCTCTGAGTCTCACAGTTTTTATCGTATCAAATAAAGCTATAATATGTATATCCTTTTGGGTGAAGGGATCACTTGCGACCTTATTTGTTTTCAGGGCATGGGTTTTTAATTTAATATGCGTGCGACTATATTTTTGAGATCAATTAAGGGCACATCCGAAAATAGCAGACAAATTTGTTGACCTCTAAAATGTGGAAGTCCTGGCACATTATAAGGATTTTTCGTCACTTGTGCTCAGATCCATACCTACGACAAGTGCTAAATTATTTTCAAAGCTAACCTTCTATCACTTATATACGGTAATTTAATTTTGAGTGTGTGAGTGTACATTTGAATAACACCGCAGAGTGTTAAGATTTTATAAGACCAACCTACGCCACCTTTACTAAAGCGTGTGATAATTTTTCCCCATTTTCATTTTCTTATTACTCCCAACCAAAGAGTAGTTTTTACTTTCCATTTTCCCGAAAGTGTAAGTTAGATGTGTTGTTGTTTTTCCCAGCATAACTACGTTTTTTTTCCTGCTTCTCTCTCCTGAACGGGGAGCAGCACTAGTTCAAACACCAGCCAGCCAAAGTAAGGTGCCGGTGGTTTTATAATGGCCTGACTGGGTGTCGTTTAAATTCATTCATTCATTGTTAAAAAGCGATTTTATTGTAACAGTCGTCACAAGCCGCCACTTAAAAGGAATGAAAACCGCCACCAACGCACTTTTCTTTTCAGCGAGGTGCTGGTGTTGGAAGGGGGGGGGGGGGGGCTCTGAGATGGATGAGATGACAATGTTTTAGGATACCTAAGTATGAGGAGTATGAGGAGAATACCTAAGGAGGAGGAGCAGGAGCGGTGCCGCAACAGCAGGAAGGATCTCGGCATAGTACATATTTCACCGACAGTGAAATTGTTTGGCAAATAATTATGTTTTGCTTTGACATAGCCTTTTTCGTATGTAGTACTCGACTCGATCGGACTTACGACGGCAGAGGCACCGGCGCCGCCACCATCCGTGACAGCGCCCGTGCCTTTTGGCTGGCACTGGCTTTGACTGGGCTTGACTTTGATGATGGCTGGACTGAGGCTTTCGTTGGCGTAGGAGACAATTATGCCTTCTGGTAAATGTCACAACTCCAATGAATATATTTATTAAATAATTTATTGGTTAGTAAAGTTATGTAAAATAGAAATCATTGTTGGGTGGAAATGGAAACACTCGCTGGCACTTGCTCATTCGCATATTGTGTGAAATGGTGATGGAAATCAATTATATTGTCGCAGGCGGTACAAGGTAATGAAATCGTTTTTGATTTTTACGAGCGCACTAGGAGAAAGGCTCTCATTCATTAACCGGAGAGAAGAAAATTTTCCGTGATTTTGATGGGCGGGCGAAGGGTTGTGGTTTTCATATCAAAATTTTGATTATGCTAATTGTCAGAATGCAGAGAAGTTATTCATATCAAAAAGTTGACTTTGATGAAGTTGATAAATAATAGATTTATTTCCTTTAAGAGTTTATAATAATAATTGGTCCAGCTATCCTGCTATGCAAATAACGTTTTGTTTTGTCTAATATAATACTATTTCCTGCCCTACTGTTGCTTGCTTTATTACTACAAAGCAAAAACTATAACGGACTCAAGGGTGGAAAAATGTGTTGTTTTATTTACTTAAATGCCGAGTAGAATCGAATCTATTATAGGGTTTCCACATGATTCGATCTTCTGCGCTCCTTCTCCAATTCGGTGTTAACGGCCGCAAAAATATGTTTCGGCAATGCTTCCGTCTCATATAACTGTCAATGTCAGACTTATAAAGCTTATCGTAGCATTTTCTTCAATTTATTTTAAAATGTATTGTGATTTTGCCCCAAACCAAATGATTTTTAAATATATTAAAATGCTTTCGATTTAGCAGAGCTCTGTGAAAAAAATGTTTTCATCGCATCGAAGCATTTGTCCTTAGAATCTTTATCTGAACACAGTTAGCACCTCTCCCAGCCGATTGCTTATGAAGCTTATAATATTCGTTCATACTTCGGACTTCCAGTTACAAATTTGATTAAGGGAGCTCCCACATGATGTCTATCAGATATCTTAAAATTTGAACAAACAAGTTTTATAGGGTGATTGATGAAAGTGGTTTCCATGATGGCACAACATATCACATAGCCAGGCTCATTATGGCCAAATTGCAGCGACCAATATTCTGATTTCAAGAAACGACACATTTGCTTGGTTCCCATGTTCTCCTGATCTTGTGGCCCCAGATTTGTTCTTGTTGGTTTATTGCAATCAAGACATTTACGAAACAAAGTAACAAATTTAGATGATTTAAAGCTATGCATTTAATTAAGAAAATTTCCACTGCATACCTCCGACCAGTATTATGGGCGTGGGAATCACTTAAATTCAGTTATTTTTAAAATCACTTGAAAGCCAGTCTATCTAGACCATCTTCAGATCTCTTTGAGACTGAGTCGATACTTTTGATACATCATCAGTTGTGTATACTCGTATGTGAAGCCGATATTGGCCGAAAATGTGCAGCTTTTGATTCATTGAACTTTTCCCATTACATCAACCAGCTAATTAGATACAACAGCTAATTCGGTGTATATTCTTCTGTACAATATCAAGAAAATTATTACTAACGTGGTCACTGGGAAAACAAAAGCATTCTGTGAATATCAGTGAATATCATGAAGTTTTGAAAATATGAAATACAGTGTCATATAAATGGCCGCTTCTGGATTGTTTGTAGCAGTGGGTAATTTTGATGCAGTTTTGAACCACTATTTTGCACATTTCGGGCGGTACGTTTGGGGTTATCCACACAAACACGGTCTTAGACGACGTAGCACCACAAAAAAAGTCTAACGGCGTCAAATCGCATGATCTTGGTGGCCAATTGACGTCGTGAAATTACGTGTTCTGAAAACTTTTCATGCAATAAAGCCAAAATCGGTCGTGTTGAATCACCACGTTTGCAGTAAGTTTTAACTATTTTTGCGCGTTTTGCGTTTGTTAAACGGTCCATATCAGTAAATTGGGTTTTCTCTTATTCAAAGCCACAACTATTTCGTTTCAATAGTTGAAATCACCAACTCAAGTTCCCAAACTATAGCAACATATGGCTTTTATTAAAGTTAGCTACGGTATTATTCATAGCTTATTTTCTTTTCTTTACGGTATTGAAAAAAATATCATTACATGTTGCCAGATTTTCTATGATCACTTTTGACATCAAATGATTCTGCAACATCTTTGCTGTCACTTCCTAAAAGCTTCTCAGATTTACAAGACAGTCTATCCGAGTGTCGACGTCTAACAGCTGATTGTTGGCGAAAATAACTAATTTCATCGCTTGTGTACCATACAAGAATATCTTCATTTGGCTTTTCAACACTATGGAGTATAAAAATCTTAACAGACAGACATTTTAATTCATCATGAAACGTTACATAGCGTGAAATTCAAAATTAATTTATAGCCATAGTATTGAAAAAAATTCTTTATTATCCGATACATTAAATATAGCGGGCATTGTTTTATGTATTATACAATTTTCTATCGCATTTGTGATTATTGCAAAAATGATTAATATTCCCCGCCACTACATGTTTTTCGCTTTGTTATTAAATTAGTTACAGAATATTTCTTCATTTCATGAAATTTCTGATGGTTTATGACAATTAAGTCACCTGCATTTCATAGCTATTTTTATTGAAACATTATGTCCAAATTGTTTCGGTTGAAATCTATTTGTGTTTTTTATTCTCTTCTTTTCATAGCTAAAGCGAATAACATCCGTTAAAAACACTCAAAAAAAAAGAAGCATAAACATTTAAGTGGTTCTATGTTTATGAGTCTAAATATTGATTGTAGTATTTTTCTCTACAAAATTTCTTATCGCAACGTACTTGAACTGTAAGGTGGTTCATTTCATACTTTCGAAGTTCTTTCAGCGCAAAGCAAATGTAAATAATTTGTTTGCGATTGCATGTAGGGTGTAGCCGACGCCCTCTATGCTATACATTCATCGTTTTAAACCATTTCAATTTGAAGAGTGACATCAAACTTATCAAGTACACCCTTTCTGTTTCTGTTTAGATTTCGGTATTGTTTAGTTTTCGTTTAAGTTCAAGGCTAACTATTATCTATAAGTGAAATAGACTTGGATGAACACATAATATTTACATTTAAATTACCTAATATCGTTATTGTGTTGAAGTTCTGTTGTTCCGTGTGATTTTTTTCTTTTTTTTTTTTGCTTTTAGAGATGCATATCCACTTAAGAGCAATTAGTATTTGATTGCGTCAGTAATCGATCTTAAATGAAATGTCTCGTTTTCTTAGTTTTATAAATAAATTATTGTGAAACGCATTCATTTCAGAGTAAAGTGAATATTTCTTTTATTTTCTGATGTGCGCAGTCATAGTAAGGCTGATTTATTATTATATGATTGTAATATTTTGCTATTTCAGAAAGCGTAATTTCCTAGATGAGTATAAATATATCCATTTTTCGATTTGAAAAGTAAAGTTAAATAAAACACACATACAGCTATGATTTCAATGGAACTTTTATTTCATTACATTGCCATATATACGAAATACAATGTCATTTAAATGATCGCCTCTGGATAGGCTGAGGTAGTTTTCGACCGCTTTTTCGCACATTTCGGGCGGTATCTCGGCGATAACTTGACGAATTTTGGGTTTCAAACACGGTCTTTAACGTAGCCGCACAAAAAAGTCTAAAGGTGTCAAATCGCATGATCTTGGTGGCCAATTAACATCGCCAATATATAAAATTACGCGTTCTGAAAACTTCTCATGCAATAAAGCCTTCAGCATCATTTTCGAAAAAATGCGGCCCAATAAAACCTCCAGACCATAATGAGCACCTAACAGACATTTTTTCTGAATGCAATGGCTTTTCCTCAGTTACTTCTTGCTTCTTTGAGCCCCATATACGACAATTTTACTTGTTGACGTAAGCACCGAGTGAGAAAGAACATTTTGTTCGAAAAATGAGCATTGAAAGCCTGTTGCTGTAGCACCCAATCAACATATCTACGACGTTGTAAATGGTCAACCGGTTTTAATTGCTGCGTGAGTTGGACTCTATATGGATGGAGGTGCAAATCCAAATACAAAATACGACATAATGAGCCGTAAGATTGGTCCAATTATTGAGAACGCCGTGGAATCGATAAATTCGAATTATCCGCCACACTTTCACTAACAGAAGCTATACTTTCGGCATTGCGTACATTACGATGATGCCAATTCCCTGCGCAGTAGGTCGGTTATGACGACCTTAATCAGCCCGTAATGCACGAAAAGTGCACACGTTTTGATAACCACTTTTGTAGTAAGTTTTAACTATTTTTACGTGTTCTTCTACTTCTTCTTCTTTCCATATTCGTAAATGGAAAACCTTTCACTAAATAAATAACACTTAAGATGATAGGCATTTAACAACTGAGAACCTTGCCAGACAGACAGTTTTGAAAGCACTAAATTGATAACCTGTTATCATACATTTAACGACATCAGAGTATTTTGATGAACTTATAAATTCCTGAATAGTTGTCATTGTCAATGTTTATTGAGTGTCCCGGAACAGACAACCCATTTTAGGTGGCTTCTTTTCAATGCTTGAGGAGGCTGCAGTAATATCTCACCGTTTTGACCAATGATGACCATCAGTAGGGTAAGGTATTGTGCCAATTGTATATGGTGCAAGAAGACTTAGTAAGATCGTTTCGGTCATTGTCATACCGATTAGGTTTATTAAATTCGCAGCCATACCGAACTGTATCATGGCTTTAAGTTATTTTATACATTGCGCTTTCGAAGTCAGCTTCATAGCCGACGAAAAGGTGATGATTGTCGACTTGTTTTTCTTCCTAGGATTTGTCGCTGTGTGAAATTTATCATCGGAAACCTTTTGCGCTAGACCGCTTTAGTCTATCCAGGCAACCTGATCCAGTAAGCGTAATCTCAACACATTGATGCGCTTGACCACGTCGATGTAGGTATACAACTCATACAGGAACTCTTCTATAAAGATTATGGGTCCACATATTTTTTCTCGCAGAACTAAATCTTATATGGCCCAGGATTCTACACTTTACAGTTACGTAGGTAGGATTAGTGCCTGATAAAAATGGATATTTGTTAGATGATATAGGGCTTAGTCATTAAATCGGTTGCTATGCCCACAGTAGCATATTTGCAAGCTATATTATTCACTTAATTTCTTGTCTCTTATAATTTATTTCATTAGTAAATAGATGAAATCGCTCAACACAAAAATTATAGCGTTTGTCTTATATGTATTATATGTAATTATAGCGTCACAAATAAGTAAATAATTAGCTTTGTTATGACTCCTTCTAATCCTTAATTATTGTGCTGCAGGTATAACAAATTCTGTTATGTTTCAACTAACTTTGCTACATCAGGATTTCGAAGCCAGCTTTATAGCCCACGAAAAGATGATATGAGTCGATCTATTTTTCCGTTTTAGCGTTTGTCGCAGTGTGGCCACCTGTCTAGTTGACGATTTACCAGAAATAAGACCTCACTGCCAAGGCCCAAATTTTCCTTAATTTTAACCTGACATCATTTGTTTAATTGACGGCGAAGGCAGGCAAAGCTGTAGTTGTCAACGTTCAGACAGCGACTGTTTGCTTGTCAAAAGATATAATTTGAGTTGCTGCAGTGATGACAGTTTTTATACTCTGTCTATCTCTGCCAAATTAATCGCATGTTCTGGTATGACATACCAAGGTATGTCTGTTTGTGCTGGAAGTCATAGGTTGCTGAAGAAATTCGCCAAACATTTTGGCTATTTTCCACTGAATAAGAGTCAGATATCTCATTCATTTCCAAGTTTGTTCTGGACAGTTTGCATCTCGGTATTACAATGAATACTCGTATATACATATAGAATCTCCAATAATTTAGTAATAATATCGAAATTATTTGAAATTAGTTTGTAATTTTTGGCAAATCATCATCATCATTTAAGACTGCTTATTTTATTAAAAAGATCACAAAGCAACTGTTTACCCTGAAGTTCGAATTTTTAATTTGAGATTTGGATTACCGAATTACGGAGATTATTTCATTGAATTCTATTGACTGTCTTCGGTCAAGGTTAGCAATCAACAATTTTTGAACCGTTTCAATTACATATTAGGAGTACCAGTAAGTTATGGTGGACATTTGAAATAAACATGTCAACAACATAATTGGGAAATATTAGCGATTTTGAACCGGCATCACATTTTTTTTTTGCGATTTTTTTAGCGATTTTGAATCGGCATCACATTTTTTTTTTTTTTTTTTTTTTTTTTTTTTTTTTTTTTTGAACAAATATCGAATTTTGAACCGAATAAGTATCAAAAATATTTAATTTAGTTCTTCAGTTTGAAGGAATCCGCAACTTAGGCACATCGATTCCTCGTAAAAGTATATGGAGAGATTGCTTTAATTGCGGGCAAGTTGTTGTTACTGGTTTCGAAAGTTTAAGAACGACGATCTTAACGTTGAAGACAAATAACACACCTGCGATACGAAAATATACGAAGACACGGAAGCGGAATCTTTAATGAAGAAATATTCGAAGCAAACGCTACAACGCTGCAATTACATTACAGGTTACTTAACAAGGAATTTCACATCGGTTAAAATCATGGGGAATTGTTTGAAAGGAAAGAAATTGGTTTTCATATGAGCTGTCGCCTGGAAATGTTGAAAATCGACATTGCATAAGTGAAATCCTGATTGCCAGCTTAAATGAAACGATTTTTGTGTCGTCATATCGTCGCTGACGATGAAAAAGAGGAAATCATGGTGACCACCTGCATATTTATGTGTTGTATTTTTGCTGCCATCAACTAGGTGTCGTGCATTATGAATTGCTCAAACTGGGCGAAACTAGGGGTCCTCTGTCAAACAGAACAAGTACGGGATTGCGGTGCACAATGTATTATTTGTACCGCCTTTTCACAATAAATTACCGATTGTCGACAAAAATCGGCGGAGACTTTTTTATATGACTAATATTAAACGAAAAACACCCTTATTCGGTGAAGAAGAAAGCGTTCTTAATTAATAGTTACAATCTTTTAATAACAGTGGGAGCTTCACTAAAGTTCTATGCAAGTTTGATATTCTAGACTTATTTAAAGTACATTATAAAATTGCTTCCGATTCATATTCGATACAATAATTCATTTCATATATTGATTCGTTTTTTTCCTGAAACTAAATTAGAAACCTGCATTGATTCGGTTTCTCCATTGAAACATAATGAAACAGATATTTTGATTCCAGGATTTAGAACGAAAATATAGTTTAATACAGTTTCGTTTCTTAGTCTCAACCAGAACTGAACCCAAGTGTGGTTTTGATTCTTGACAGAGAAAAAGAACTGGCGTCAAACTGTGAAAAGTAAAATTTAAGGATGTGCGAATAATTGGTTAATAGGTCAACCCTATTAAGAAGAATCCGGATTAATTAATTAATTGATTAACCATAGATTTAGATTAATCATATTTACGATTATTTTGATGAATATATTGATTAATATTATATTTACGATTATATTTATTATTCAAAACTTACGGTTAATTGATTAATCGAACAATTTAATAATCACAACTTGAATAATTGAATATTTTGTATTTCATATCTTATATTGTGTGCCACTCAAAATGTTTTACTACATTTTCTTGTTCCCAATATACATAAATATAATTAAATTTTGAATAAATTATACAAATTTGATTAAAAAAAATTCAAATTATTAGATTTTCTATCTTTCTCTCTATTAATCGTTTATCTGATTAATCGAAATATGTATTAATCAATAAGTTTGTTAAACTGATTAATCGCACGTGCCTAATAAAAATGTTTCAAATAATTTATTTTCCAAATTTACGATATCAAACATTTTGTTTGTTTTCTTTTTCATTTTCAAATAAAATGCAAACAAAAGGCTCCATAATGGAAATCAGAATCAAAATTGTTTCTAATTTCTTTTGGATTGTAAAATTACAAATGAAATTTGTTTGGAATTTCATTTTGAATATATGAAACAGAAACAAAATTCAATACAATTTCGATGCGGTTGTTGGAGTCAAAATAACAACTTTGTATACTTTTGATTTATATGCAAACAAACAAAACTAAACAACAATCAAAACTATTTTCGAATTTAATTTCGTTTCGGTGACGGCAGTTACAATTTCCATCGCAATGAAATAATTTATTCATAGACTATAATGTATTTAAGAAAATTCTCTTGGGCCATATCCGTTACCATAACATGAAGTTGTTAAAGTAAACATCTAATTGATGTGATTTTCTAATATTGTCAATATAGATTAAACTGCATTCCAAGTGATTTGAATGCCAATTGATTCGTAATATTGAAAAATGCGTTCGTTTCTGATATCTTTAAACCGATTTCATGGCTAAAATTCGAAAACTAATTTCATAAAAAAATGTTTATTTTTTATTTATATTATTTTTATATGTTTAGCTACAGTTATCCATGCCATTTTTAACATTAAAGTATATTTGACAGTTGGTCATTAATTTTCATTACTCCTTTTTATCGAAACTTCGTGGCAACACTTTAACTCCACACTCCCACATCCCTTAAAATCAATCAGTCGCAGTTAACAGGCTTCAGACATCGAAAAAGACAAAAAAAAAAAAAAAATAGAAAGAAAAAAATAATAAGTGATTTAAAATAAATTATGTACCACCAATAATCAATGCGAGGTTGTGGACAGGTTAATGCAAATGACTTTAGCCATTTGTCCGTCGCCGCAACCAATTGAAGGAGGATAAGTTCAAAATCACCAGCCACAAAGTCCATGATAAATAACTACCAGTAGTGGAAATGACATTCGAAGACCATATTCAATCACCACCAAATACCCATTCATCTCCCTAGCAATCATGGTAATGGACACAAACACTGTCCGCTTGAGATGAATATATATTTCAACTTTCAATTGGATTGGTTCAACAGGAGTTGGATGGAGTGCTAGAGCGCTGGAGTTTGGCGCGAAGAGGAACGATGTGTGATTTAAAAGCTAAAGATGATTTTGACGCGAAAATTTATCATCATTTTGTACACGTTTTTCGGTGTTATTGCCACTTTTTTCCTCGTAAATTATTGCAAATGGAATGGCCAAGGAAAACAAAGTAGCCAAAGATGTGTTTTGTTAATTAAGAAAAGTTAATAAGGAAAAAATGGACATGGACATGTTTGACATGTCAATTTTTCGTAGGATAATTTTTTAAATCTTTAATACGAAATCATAAGTGAGGCACAGTGGTTTTGAAGTGGCAAATTATTTTAATCAGGGACCTTCATGAAAGTTCAGTTTTGTTTCGATTTTGATATTGTGGATTTATTAAAAGTTCGCTAGAAATTTTTTTTCTCATTTGTATTCGAAACATCAACTCATTCATACATGCATTTCGATTCAAGAAAAGGGACGAATACTTGGTTTTATGCGGTTTCGTTTCTTAGCCTGAATGAGAATTGAAACCAGATTTAGTTTCGTTTCTTGACACAGAAAAATGCCTGGTGACAAACTGCTAAATGTAAAAATAGTTCAAATAATCCTTTTTTTATGTTTACGATGTTTCAGGCACTTAAAAATTTTCACAGATACTCGAAAATACAAACAAAATGTTTCATAGACAGAAGCAAAATCGTTCTGCTGAATTTTTCGAATTTTGTTTCGAGTGTATGCATCAAAATCAAAACTGTTTGTAATTTCGTTTTAAATTTATGAAACAGAAACAAAATTCAATACAATTTTGATTTAGTAAATGTAAATGTTTAGATAAAATCTTTAAGCGGGCTGTCATTGATGGTTTACTACAGCTAGATGTAGTAAAGTTAAAATGATATGCACGGTTTTGTTCGATAACTTGTTGCCATTTCGAAGGTAATTCCATTGTGGCTCTCCCGTAGAAACCATCGTGCCTATTGACAAAAACCCGAGACAATCGATTTTCACAAACTACATGTGAGACAAACTGTTGTTACCAACAAAATGTTTCGCCATAAACAGGAACAGGTGCAAATCACGGATAATAAGGTGGATGCACAGTCACTATCTACATGAAGGAGCACTATTTCACTCTTATTGATAGTACAGGTAGGGCTTAAGTGTCAAAGGGGAGCCAAATGTCTTGCCAATCCCATCAAACCCACAGCGATATCTTCCTGGCCATCAATTCTGACTTGGCCACTGTTTTCGATTGACGTTATCGTAAGTCATTCACTTTTCACTTGTCATTCACTATCCGTTTCAAAAATGGGCCAATTTTATTGCGTATCAGCAGCGATTCGTAGGTGGAAATTTGATCCATGAAACATGATTCATGCTAAGATATTTTTTTTTCTTTTTTGGTTGCATTATCTCGTGTTGCACCCATTCATCGAGCTTCTTTTTGTGTTCAATATTATTCAAACGGCCCCAAACGGTTTTTTGTGCAATGTTTACCTGTAGTTTCTTAGCAATTCGACATTACGAAACCAAATATTGCGCATTTTCAGCCGTCCGAAAAAACGGGCATATTTTTTATGTCCATTTTAAACGCGCCGTCAAACGATTCTGAGTCATGCTATCACAAAAGTACTTGGGTAATTTTTCGAATACGAAGTCTTAGAGGACGGTTCCAGAATTAGCCGAAAAGTGACAATCTTATAAAACATATACATATATCTTAAGTTTCAAGGTGCCGTGTTGTTTAGTTTTTTTTATTTGAGCTATTAAAATTAAACGATCTCAGTGAATTTGTAAACACGGACAAAATTGGTCACTGTTATGTAATTAAATATTTCCACCTGAAACGTCTCAATTCAACCAATATTAAAGCCGAACTAGATTCTAATCTGGGGGAGCCTGCTCCTTCGTTTATAACTGTAAAACATTGGGTAGCAGATTTTAAACGAGGCCGTACGAGCTGCCAAAACGGACACCGTAGAGGGCTGCCAATTGAGGTGTCCATGCCAGACACGGCTAAGAAAATGCCCAAAATGGTATTGGATGATCGTCGGCTGAACTTGCTTGAGCCAGCTGAAATGATAGGCATTTCAAAAAGTGTTATACTTCGTATGTTGACCGAAGATATGAAGATGAAAAAGCTGTGCGCAAGATGGGTGCGTGTTTGCTTTCAATAGAACAAAAACAGTGTCGTTAAGATGTTTCAACAGAGTGTTTGGGTATGTTTCAGCGCAATAAAGTCGACTTATAACCACTTGAGAAAAAGGAACAGTCAAAGCAGTGAACTGGAAGGGAGAATCGTGTCCAAAGAAGGCGATAATGTCTGTTTTTTTGGATGCGCATAAGATTATTTTTATTTATTACCTTCAGAAAGGATGATGAAATTATGGAAAAAAGACGCATTTGGTGAAAAAAATGTTCATCGAGGCAATGACCCAGTTGCCACATCCACTGTGCGATGTTTGAATTGCTTCATCACTCCATATTTAGCTCTCACGGACTGTTTTCCATTTCCATACTTGAAAAAATGGCTCGGTGGTAAAAGATTTACCAATAATGAAGAGGTGGAGTCTACGGTTGATGGTTATTTTAAGGAGTTTGGCAGTTCTAAAATGAGATTATGTTAACAAATAAAGAAAATTTTCCCAACTTTTTTGTGTCTTCTTTGTTAGGTCGACTAGTTTTGGGACAACCCTCTTATCTTTCTAACGCCACCGATACAGATCATTTTTTGGGTAAATAATAAGTTTCTTTTTTACTATACTTTGTAATTGTTTCTTTAGACTTAGAAAATCGACAACGTACCTGATATTCTCCATTTCCAGGGGAAGAACCTACAAAAACAGATCGACACGTATTATCTTTTCCTTTGTAATCTCACTGCATCGTTCTGCATCAAGTGAGTTCAGATCTCTTACGATCTTTTCAACAATAAGAAAATGTGCTAAAAACACAGCTGGCATAATTTACCATTAGATTGATGTCATTGGTATCGTTAGCCGAAAACTGCGGGACTACAGCCTACAGCCTTCTTAAGCTTTCGGATGGTGTCAGCAAAATTAATTGACAGCGAAGTGGTAGAAGATCTCATCTTCCTCAGAAATGTACCAGACAGTAGCCCTGCTTGCCTTGTTGAGTCAAGGTACAAGCGGACGAATCTGGTAGTGCCTGAAAGAAAAGTTCTCTCGTCAAACATTATCGTAGGATGTTGTTCAAATTGTTTTCGTACGCAGTCGACAACATCAAAATATAACAATTACGCCAACTGATTCATATTGTTTGGATGGGCTAAAACGATGAGCACCCCAAAAGTCATAAATAATGACTTATGTTTTAGGCGTCATCAGCGTAACTCCAAAAAAATATGAATTAGCGGAAAGTTGAATAATTTCTTCCCCCAATAAATACAGCGTTCTTGAGGTATGAGGAAGGTGCTAAAAGGGTTTCTGCACAATGGTTTAGCTGCAAAAAATGCTGTTGGTATATTTTTCGCCAACAAAAAAAGCAAATTAAATTTTTCCTATAGATAAAAGCTTTCTGGAAACCTATTTTCGTATACACAACTTGCAGCTAGACATAACATGTCACGCCAAAAAGTTTGTCTGAAAACTTTTACAAACATTTTTTCTGCTAAAATATCTTATACGAATAAATGTTGTTGGTAACTCGTACAACCAATTGTTGTCAATGTGATTTTCTCTAGGGGAAATTATTCCATCATCATATCTATCAAGTTTGTGTGACTTCTTACCACTTATAATTCATTTGTCGCTATGCCAAAAGGGCCTGTGGACCACTGTCCACTTAGTTTGCATCACAGCCATGGACTTTCACTTTTTTCTCACCTCATCTGAGAAACTGCAAAGAAGAAAAAGAGATACTTAAATCCTTAGACTTTTTCCCTGTTAACACAAGAGGAAAAATTACACACAATTTAACACTCTTTCGAGAAAATGGCAACGTTTAATCGGACGATTACTTTCAATGTTGCTGTTGGTGGCGTTGCTGAAAATCCTTCGCGGTTTTGATCTTGTTTCAATGATTTGTTTCTTATTATCACAAAATTAAATGATTATGATCTTAACTTATTCAGCCAAAATGTTTTTATTATGTTGTCATAGCGCAGTTTTGGAAGAGCAGCAATCGCTCGTACTTCATGCTGTGGATATTGTTGTGGCGGTGTGATGTGGCTGATACTGCTGCTGTCATTGCGATAATTTCATATCCTCCATGAATAGTTGGATTTATTCTGCAACAATAACAGTTAGCTTCGCCATTCATTGCTCCTTTCGGTGACTGTGTTTTGGCGACTTTAAGTGGCAATTTTCATCTCCATATGAGTGGTAATCGTTTGTGACTGCGTTTCTCGATCGTTTCATAGTCTTGGTCGTAGTCATCATCATCATCTGCTTTTTCATTTTTTTTTTTTACCAATCCATTTGTGATGCATTCGAAATGCAAATGATCGCTATAAAATCGCTCAGCCGTCTCTCGTGTCTTGTGATCAAAACTATTTGATCTGTTTGCGGCAGTGCTGTGATGATGGCGATGATGATGATGAAAGTGAACTTTCATATAGTGCTCCTGCTGCTGCTCACAATCAGTCCCAGGTTGCTGTCGTCGTCATCTTGGTTGCAGATTTTAGTTTTATTGACTTCCACCGATAATATAATTAAGTTTGCGTTTATTTATTTTTCGATAATTCAATGTCTACTGAGACCCCATTTGCTAGATGGCTTTTCATTCAACTCTGTTGTAGTCGGGGTTGGCTGATCACTTCACTTAATAAGCGATCTCTCTCTCTCTTTGAGCCCCTCTGCGGGCATAATTTTGATCAATGTCTAAGTTATGTGTCTATTTTGACACATGATTTGATATATTATTAGATTTAGAGCTTTTTTCGCATTCGCGATCGAAACAACGAGAGCGAGTAAAAAAGTCGTCAATGGCTGCCATTAAATGTAGCGAATGTTGTGAGTGAGTACCTACTGCAAATGCCGGTAACAACCACAGCCGCCACCATCACCACCACCACCGCCACCTCCACCAACGTCAACTTCAATAAATTTTTTAACGAAGTCACATGAAAATTACTTAGAAACTACAAACTCTCACAATGGGGGGATAGTGGTAGCAAAGATCAAGTGGCAGCTGACAGTTTCCTGCTCTGAAGAAACGTTCTATTCCCTTAAATTATTGATACTCGTACCATAAAACCATTGTTTCTAATGCTGAAGCCTGGATTATTAAAGTCGTATCCAATTGAGTGAACAGTGGGCAGTCCTCATTACACCAGTATGAAAAGGCAGAGTCTGGAATGAAAAGATTTAAATACTATAACAAGATGTTCGAAGTAAGCAGATACTTATGAAACGTCTAGGGAGATTGCAATTTTATCTGAAAACCGATTAAACGGTTCGCAGATCAATATTAAATAAACTGAAGTATTTTTCAATTTATTTTCAATTGCCTGACTTATTTTATTACGTAAGACAAAAAATATTTTTTGGCGGAAAATAAGCGCTTCCGGCCCGTTTCTAACTTTGGCTTGATCGTCTTGAAATCACACGATTCCATTTGAGAGGTATCTATTTTTACAGCTTATTTCATTTACAACACATTTTTATTTTAGGTGAACGTCTAAACGGGTCAATTGTGGGCCAAGAACTGCAAATTGGACAGAACACTAAGCGCTTCGACCTTCTTCGTTTCTTGTCCAAATTAGTCGCAGCAATATTTGATGGTTCTGCCAAAAATTTGGTCCATTCGTCAAGGGAAGAGCTTTCCTCACTTGTAATTCACTTTCATAACAGATGGTCATCTAAATAAGTCGATTATCAAATAGTGGTGACATACTGGAAAGAGTAGCAAGTGTTTCGATCTTCTACGTTTCTTTCCCAAATTCATCGCAGCCGGATTTGACATTGCTACCAAGAATCCATCCTTTTTCCGACCCCAATATTAAATGAAATGATTTTTAGGTTTTTTTTTTAATTATAATATAATTTTTCACTTTCATTTAGGATGGCCGCTTAAAAAAGTGATGGTAGAATAAAAGCCGTATAATTAAAAGAACGCCGATCGCTTCGCGCTTTTGCATATATTTTCCAAATAATCGCAGCAAGGTTTGACAGTACTGTTAAACAAAATCTTAGTCGATTTCTGAGATCAATGTTTAGGTGAATCATTTTGATGCTTAGCTGTTTTATAATTTTTACCTTAGGTGGCCGTTTAAACAAATCGATCATCGAACAAAGTCGCATACAGAAAGGAATATCACGCGCATTTCTTTTCCAAATTTGTGGCAGTAAGATTTGATGGTCCTACAAAAAGTCTAGTCCGTTTCAAACGCTAATATTGAAGGAAATCTATATTAGAGGTTTTGTCATCTATAATTTAGGCTTACTTTATTTGGCCGTTTAAACGATTGGTGAGCGAAAGCCTCATAATAGCAAGCTCTTCAGTCTTCTGCGTTTCTTCTCGTATCCATTTCTTTTATATTTCGCCCATCTAGTTCTTTGTTGAAAATCATGCACAACATGATGCAGCTAACATAATTTTTGTACTCCAAAGCAGCGTTTTTACAGCTAATCATGATTATCGCGTAGAAATTATGAATATTTTTTCGCTAGTGAATTGTGGATACCCATTGCCAAAATTTTGCAATCGCATATTTCTTGTGAGCTCGCATGTTTCGAACAATCAGCTGTTATCATTCGAACATAACAGCTGTTGGAAATTGGAAGAAAATAAATTCTGCAAAAATGTTTAGAAAAACAAAATAACTTGCATAACTTAAATATTAATAGACACTTACTTTTTAATTATCTTCTCTCATTATAGAGCATTTCAGCTCTTCAATTTCAATTAGTTTATTATTTTTCTCTAATTTATTCTCTATTTCCATAGATTTGTATTTGTCCATTTCCATTTTGTCGTTGAGCTGTATTTGATTTTTTATCTCACGCTCTATTAGTTTTGAGGTAGAGCCAGCTTTTTTCGGCGTTTTTAATGCTTTTTGTACATTTGAACAAGACGGGGTGGGATCTTCGTCTATTTCAGTAATATTGATTGTCTCATTTAAATGTACTGAGTGTACCAATAGAGCACCAAAATGTTGGAATCTGCAACCCCCTCAACAGACTCTTTCATCTTAACAATTTCAAATATCATTTCTTCTGTTGAAGATAGTCGACTTTTTTTGGGAGGCCCACCACCTGTACCTTCTCTATATCGACAATTTTCTGCAGCCTTCTTACGTATATGGCGCTTTTGGTCTACCCACACCTGCATTCATATGGGAACATTTAAATACAAAATATCAATCTAATCGCACTGATACACAAGGCCAGTAATTATTAATCTATTTTTCACTTCAAATTGGCAATATCAAGACTTACATTGTTCTTTTTTTTATTTTCGCCGTCCACAATTCAGGGAAAAATTTTAAAGAATTTTGTGAATGCAAATTCACAAAACATGTGTACGCGATAACGGAATATTTTTTCGAAGTTGCCACTTTTGTGAAAAAGTCTACATGATTGCATTTTGGGGAACGGTGAAAATGTTTTTGGGAAAATTTGGTACGCGATAAGGGTGAATAATTCATGCTACGCCGAATCTCCACGTAATCGATGGTGGTTTCACATACTTCGCTGGGTATTTTTCTCCCGAAGACCCCTACAACTAACTCATCCTTGATTACATTACACTGATATAGGGATTATTATAAACAAAAAAATTCTCTTGCATCCAATGAGTACGATATAGGAAAGTTTCTTACATTCAGGGAACTTAAACGCAATCTCACTGGCCTACTGAACGAAACCTACTTGCTTAATGAGAATTCCGAACATCAGTTTGAGAAGTTTTCTGAAGAATCTAAAAGAAGGCTCGAGAGTCTATTACAATTGAATTTTTGTTAGTTGAAAGAAAAATTATTGGCCAATTCGATTGCTTGTTCGCTCATAACACCAGCTTACAAGCAATATCCGTTTCCTAATTTCGAGACTGATATCATTAGTTTTATTGGCGGTGGAGCCGAAGCATATAAAATCATCCACCACGGCAAATTTATAGTTGATCATGTTCACGCAGCGTTCCAACCGGGTTGAAACAAATAACTTGAATTTGTATTCATTTATTGTAGGACCCATTTTTGCTCCTTCTCAATGCCTGAGAAGGCTGCAGTAGCATTTTGTATCTATATCATCATCAAACATATGGCTTTTGTTGAGGATGCTGCCTGGTGAGTTTACTGCACCTTTCCCCATAAATACGTTGTAAAGATCGAACAATTTTCTACTCTGTCTAAGAATCCACTTTTGCCTACTCCTTCTATATCATTATCGAAAGCAAATAACATATGACTTTTGTTGAGGACGCTGTCTTTCCTTATTATCATCCTCATCATAAAGGGTGTCCAAACAAGAACGCAAGATTTAAATTTGGCGCCATTCGAAGTGTCATTGTTTGACATTTGAACTATTGTTATTGTTTGCTAGTAGAAGGTACGAGGTTAGTAAAAATGGAGCGCTACACGAATGAACAACGCATTCTCATTGTGAACTTGTTTTACTAAAATGGTGAAAGTTTTGCGGTTACAGTTCGCAAATTGCGATCAATTTGGGGTCACAATAATGCTCCAAAAGAGTCAACTGCAAAGAGATTAATGGATAAATTTGCCAAAACTGGGTCTGTTAGTGATGTAAAGACAACAATGCGCCTTCGACCAGGTCGATGGACCGGAAATGTCTCAGCTGTACGCGATGATGTCGCTCAAACTCCATCCACCTCAATTCGACACCGAGCTCAGCAAATTGGTGTCTCCAAATTCACTATGTAGCGAATTTTGACGAAAGATTTGCATCTTCATACATACAAAGTTCAATTGACTCAGGAACTGAAGCCAGCGGACCATGGACAGCGAAGGGAGTTCGTTAATTGTGTATTGGAGAGACAACATGAAAATGTTGATTTTGCCGATAAAATCATCTTCAGTAACGAGGCCCATTTCCATCTTTATGGCTTCGTCAATAGGCAGAATTGTCGCATTTGGGGTGAGGAAAATCCTCGAGTTATTCACGAGAAGCAAATGCATCCTCAACGTGTCACTGTGTGGTGTGGATTTTGGGCTGGAGGAATCATTGGACCTTTTTTATGAAAATGAGGCATGTCAAGCGCAAATAGTCAATGGTGTTCGGTATCGTGAAATGATAACCAGTTTTTTTGCGCCTAGAATTGAAGAAATGAATGTGGAGGGCATGTGGTTTCAACAAGACGGCGCCACATGTCATACAGCCAGAGAAACAATTCAATTGCTGCATCAGTCATTTGAATCTTGCGTTCTTGTTGGGACACCCTTTATAAGTATTATCCTCTTTATCTTCATAAGTATGTCGAGCGATATTCTAATCTGTATACATAAAGCAAAACGGCTTAATAATATATACCTATATATACTTCGTAGGGGTGCCAAAATTCAATCACACTAATTGGGTCCAATCAAGCAGGATGCAAAAGGTTTCAGTCTTTCACACTCGACAGGACCTCATATGGGAAGGGTTTGAAGACTGATCCCACAATAGTTGGTACACACATAAAATATCTTTTTTATATAGGTATATTATACGCTTAGACACAATACGCTTAGATTATGAAGCAATAATAGTGTATTATAGACTAAATTGGAAAGAACAGATTTTAGTCTTTCATACAATGTATGAGATGCACTTACAACAGCTCTTTTAGGCACAGGCTAAAATGCACTTAGATTCTTACTAAATCATGTTCAAGAACCAATGTTTTATCATTATCATCTCATCGTTACTGCTTCTAAACAGCTCTGCTGGCAAGCCATCGGCATCCACAACTTCACTGTTCTTACGTCATGTTATCACTATTCTGACATCGGTTTTGCTTGGCAGTGGTGTTTTCGTTGATTATTGGCACGATTGCTATGTTGATTTTTTTGAACTAACAACTTGTAAAAGTGTCTCCCCCATAGACCTCTCTAGTTCTTTTAAGCGGGCAGTGAGTAAAAATGATGGTTCATAAAAAGTTACGAGATTAGATTTTTCTACAAAGAGTCAAGATGGCTCTTTTCAAATAAAACGAGACCCAGGAAACGTACATCCGCTATTGTGCTTATAAAGAGCACTGGCTCATGGGTCAGCTCATAAACCGTGAGAGCCGGCTCATGAGTTGAGTCTTTACAATGCGGTAATAGGTTTCCATTTCTTGTTAGTTGAAATCGGCCTTCTTTTAACAAAAACATAATTGTTTACAATTTCGTTATAATTAATGGCGATAAATAGAAAAACAAATATTCACTTTGGATGCATGCAGTCTTGAGGGATCGCCTCAATTATTGTTTTAACGGACTGCGTTAATTTAGTAAAAGTCTGATGCAGTCAGGTGTCACAGTCAAGTCATAGGTGACCTTCGAGGCCAGCAGAAAGTGGAGCTTCTGGATATTAATTTGTTTGGGAATTTTCGTTGAAACTCCGGCATAACCGGTCTGGCTTTGTGTGCAGTAGCCTCATATTGCTGGAACCAAATGCTGTTGAAACGAATACGTTTTCAGTGCAGTTCTAGGTGAACTCTTTCCCCATCTTTAAATAACGGTCCACATTGACAGTTGCTGTTACACCGTTTTGTTCAAAGTATGGCCCACATTGCACCTTGATGAATCTGCGCAATATACAATGACTCGTTGGGTGCAGCTCCGTCTTACTGAGTATTTCTATATTAGATTTACTCCATATACGGCAATTTTGCTTGTTTACATTACCGTTTAAATGAGCCTCATCAAACAAGTTATCAAGTCGTTATCTTTTTGGCAAAAGTCTAAGCGATAGGCAAATCCAGAGGGTTTAACTTGCTTGTAATTTGGACTTTGTACGAGAACAAGTCATCATGAATTATCCGTTGTAATGACCGTCTGCTAACTCCAATTTACTCTGATAAGTTCCGGTAGAAACGTTTGGATTTGCCTAAATTGAAGATTCTACAGCCACGATTGCGTCTTGAAGCCGAACCTAGGGATCTCGATGGCATGGCAAACATGTTTACCCACCTCATAATGGCCCATCTACTCGGGGGAGTGCCGTAAACTCCCGCCTAAATTCCCTTTAGACTTAAATGAAGGACAGCGAAGGACACTATCCAGATCCTCTTCTCGGCATCCCAAGCATTCATTTTAATAATTGTAAATAGCAACCTGCCAAATAAAAAAAAACCATTACTCACACAAAAAAAAGTTATTATGTTTTGGATTTGTAGAACCATTCATGCGCCGCCCTATATATGTTTTATTTTTTTCTTTGTATTGGCACTGCATTTTCAAAGTACCACCGCGTTTTCAAAGAGTTTTACCTCACCTGGAATGAACCGAAGAACCGAAACTCTTCGAATTGAGACCATTTACCGTTTTAAGTGCCCGATTCACGACTCTCAGCGCTGTCTGAAAAAACCAAAGTTATAAAACAAATTCCCTTTCATCCCGTGATTGATATGTGGGAGAGCCTTTTACATTCAGTGAGCTTATACGCATTCTATTTTTAGACTCTTAACGGGATCTACACTTTAACGAAGATGGCAAATAACTCATTAATCTATGTATTGAAAATTCTTAACTTTTTGCTATCTTTGCGAATAAAAGGATAATTCATAGTATTTTTATCGTAATAGTGATAGGCCATGCCATGGCGTTAGTTGGTATCGAGAATATAATTGTGGATTCAGTATATCAGGATTTCATATTCCATTCAGAGTGAGTCTTTTGTAAAGGCAGATTTCGCCTGTTTGCGGTAGAGGGTTAGTTGTAGAAATTGAGGATAGCCTTAGATTCTTCCAATCTCTCGTACAACGAGAAATTGTATTAGGATTTAGGTAGGAATAGAAAACCAGAGAATAAACCCCAAAAAATTAGAAATAGTGGAGAGATCTTTGAGGATAGCAGGTTATACCTTGCCATAGAATACTTGAGAAATGATTGATGAACAACGGAAGTTATGTTCACGTTAAGTAATTTTAATGTAGAATTCGAGATGAGGGTAAAAATGACTACTATGATGTGATGCAAAGAAGCGCCGTTTTTGGCATACTAACTTAACTTGTCACTTTACAATTTATCTTTTTACAATTCATTAATCAATTCACAATAGGTAACAAGTAAATTTTATAGCATAGTTAAACAAAAGCAATTCACGATTGAATACATCCGATACATTGATTTGCAATTCAAATTAAGTACGTTTTTGAAGTACAAATTGAGTATTAACTAATTTAATTTCAAATTATTATAACTAAGTATAAAGATAAGTTAAAGTTATACGAGTACAGTGATAAATCAAACGATGACTAAATATTAACACCACGGCGAATCTTGCAGAGGGATCCAGAAAAACAGATCGATCTGTACTATATTTTTTCGAACTCAAAACTGCTTCGACACTTCTTTTAGGCACAATTTATTTGAAGCTATAATTAAGTCTGGTGCACCCATTAAGTTTATACATTCTTGCCGATTGACTCTGGCTATCGTGAAGTCTACAATGAAGACAGGCAAATATCATGCTCAAGAGAATTTGTTTCTTAATTTTAAAATTTTTTATTGAGTTGGTTTTGCAGCAAAATATTCATTATATTAATGAACATTTTAACTAATGTTCATTAATCGTCAAGCAAAATATCTAAGTATTGCCATAGTCAAAATTATATGCGTTGGTTTTTCCTTAGCGACTATCTTATGGCTTCAACTGTATTCCTCTTTTTTGCTCTTAATGAATTTTCGCATAAAAACTATTTCAGTTTTACAACAGTTAGCTTTTTTGTTTATAAATCACATCATTATTTCATACATTTTCATACAAAAGATCAACATTTGTTCATTCATCTATCAAATCCTTTCATTTTCCTAATGACCACATAGACACACAGACGACGTCCGTCTGTCTCAGCCATTTGCTTGAGTACAACTGCCACCAACACCACCTCCACGATCATAAACGCCATCATCATCATCGTCATCCTCATTGTTGTGGGGAGAGCAGCAGCTATGCAACCAGATGCAAAGTTGCGAGGAGTCTATGCAGTCTGCCAGTGGTGTCTCGTACACATTTCAGCGTTATGTCTTGAAATCTCAAGTATTTTTCTTGACCATGTAAGAAAAACATTCGTACCGTATCTATTGTTGCTGTTGTTTGTTCGAGTAGTTGATGTTGTTGTCCCCCGCTCAGCTGCGCCACAGTAATAACAACTGATATTCCCCCATCCTGGCGGTTACTGGCAGCCTCAGAGTGTCTGTGGCTTGAATAGGTTCCACGGCTCATTCATTCATTGCGATAGACGTCAGACGAACGTACCGGTTTCCCTGCTTCCACCGGGGCTACAAACGTTTGTGTGTTGCCCGTCCGCCTGCCTGCCGGTCTACTCGTTCGTATTATAAATGAGTATCGTGCCGGCTTTTTTCTTGGATTTTTATTTAGAGCCGGCATCTCTGATTAGCTCCGTACACATATTTTCATTTGGACATCCAGTCATCCAGAGCGACAGACATTGGAGACCGACCAAACATATATATGACCCGTGGCATATGGCATAGCAAAGTGGCGTTTGTTGCGGTTCGTAATGTTTAAGCTTTGGATGGTTTGCTGGCTGGCTGTCTTGCTGCCTGTGTGAACTGTCCGTAGGTGGAGGATACGCGTTTGTGTGTGGTGCAGTAGTTACTCATACGATGAAGTGGAACGGATTGAAGTACTTACTCCCATCGACCGAGCGACTGCCCGTTCGTATGTGATATGAGTTTTCGCCCGGCCATGTAATCTGCGGTAGTTTATCAACGAGTTACAAATACTTTTTATTTCAAATATCTGTTGATCCTAACTATTGGAAAAATGTTTTAAATCTTTGGTGCAGTTGTTTTACATTCGCTTCTTTTTTCTTCTTTCGTTTCTTCATTCATTAAGCGGCGACGACCTTGATTAAAAACAAATTTTTAAAATATCTGAAATTCTGTCAGCAGGAGACTGGGGTTTATCAATTTGGGAAAGGTCTTGTTTTTTTTTTCAAGAGGTTGAGTAGTGCAAACTACAATAAAAAACACTCAAATTAGGAGAATGTGAATATGTTATTATCTTTTTCTTATGTGGCGACTGGAATAAACATTCTTATCTATTATACGCCGCCCGTAGAAAATAATTTCAAGCACTTCGATCTTCTGCGCTTCTTCTCCAATTCGTCACATCAAGCTTCTTCAGTACTTCAAAAGCTTTGTCCTTCCAACGCAGTTTCTGTCGCCCTCTTCTACACCGTCCATCGAGTTCGTTGTCGAAAACTTTCCGTGCCGTAGCATTTGGGTCCATCCGCACAACATGACCCAACTAATGCAATCCCTGTATATTAATGCGTTTGACCACGTCGATGTCGGCATATAGCTCATACAGCTCATTGTTCATGCGTTGATACTCTCCGTTAACGATGATGGGTCCATATATTTTCCGGAGTATATTTTCATCCGTTTGCGTCATAACCCAGGGTTCTGCGCCATATAACAAGACAGGTAGAACCAATTTTTGTTTGTCGAGAGAGAGCTTTATCATTGAATCTCTTGCTTAGTCCATAGCAGACATGTTAAATTGCAATTAGCATTAGCAATTGATGCAATTGGTTTATATTGTCTAATTCATGAAACAATTAGAATTAGTTCAACTAATTCCCATTAGATAATTGAAATTTTTATTCTAATTGTAAAATTAATTGCAATTAGTTGCCATTACAAAAAAAAATTGGTTTACTTTTACAAATAGAAATCTAATTCACTTCTACTAATGCAATTACATATTCAATTAGCTCGAATTAGAATCAATTATTTTGATATTTTCAAAAACAAAAAAAAAACAAAATATTCATAATATGAATTTCACACATATACATATATAATATACATTGTATATATATAACTTATGTACATAATATGTACTACATATATTACATACTAACTGTTTAATAGCTAGAATGACCGGGTATATTCGCTTTCAGCAATACAATCTTTTCAAAAGAAAAGTCCGTCAAGCGACCCCATCTTGGACTATTAATAATGCCCGCAAAGGAAAATAGTCGCTCCACAGGGGCTGAAGACGTAAGCCGTTTGTTGCAAAACAGTGCTATTTCCTTTAATGTAGGATATTTGTGCCATATATTGGAAGTTTTATCATCATCATTCAAATATTGATGCATCATATTTGAAATAAAATGCTGGCTTACACCCTCCTCTGCCAATTTTGACAATGAAGCAGTACTTTTTATCAATATAATTGATTCTAATTCGAGGTAATTGAATATGTAATTGCATTAGCAGAAGTCAATTAGATTTATATTTGTAAAAGTAAACCAATTTTTTTTTGGTAATGGCAACTAATTGCAATTAGTTTTACAATTAGAATAAAAATTTCAATTATCTAATGGGAATTAGTTGAACTAATTCTAATTGTTTAATGAATTAGAGAATTTCACAAAAGAAGGTTAATTAGCAATCATTAGCATTATCTAATCATTATTTAACATCTATGGTCCGTAGTAACATCTGTTAGTAAGCAATACTCTCCTCTTTATCTCCGTGCTGACATCATTCGTTTTGTTTACAGCGGAACCGAAACGGGTAGATTCTTTGTTCGTCGAAATCAATAACTTTGTTTTGTCCTCGTTTACCACCAGATCCATTTCCGCTGCTTCCTTCTCGATGATATTTCTTTTATTAAAGATGGTACCAGTCGTGTTAACTGCAGCTTTCCTCATAATCATCTGCAACAGTATGTCGAAGAGGTCGCACGATAGACTGTCGCCCTGCCTAAATCCTCGTTTGGTGTAAAAAGGCTCTTTGCCTATCTTTACTGAAGACTTCGTGTCAGTCAGTGTCATCCTACAAAGACGTATAAGCTTCGTAGAAATTCTATACTCGGACATGGGCTCATCCAGTTTTGCCGTATCGGGCTATCGAAGGCAGCTTTATAATCGACGTGTTGATCTGTTTTTCTTGGGTCTTCTCCAGAAATTGTCGTAGTGTGAATATCTGGTCCGTTGTTGAATATGTTATTATATTCCATAGATAAATTTCATTCATTAAAGTTGTTTTGGAAACCCAAATATATACTCTTAGAATCCGTTTCCAAGGGAATCCGTTTATTTATTTAGATGACTGCTATAATAGAAATGCTAATTTATTATGAGCCGCTCGTAGAAAAGAACTTTAATCATTTCAGTCTGCTGCTTCGATTTTCCATCTCGCTACTATAAGTTTTGGCTGTACTTGCAGGGTTAGTCATACCAACGAAGTTTTGATTTTCTGCATCGCACGTCGAGCTCGGGCTGGAGCGTTTTGGTCCGTCCTCACGAAATAACCCAGCCAACGCAACCACTGTATTTTGATTCGATTGACCACGTTGTTATTGGCATGCAGGTCATCGTTAATGGAGAATATCAACGTCGTGGAATAGTGAGCTGTGTCATTTTTTTATTCTCCGTTAACTATGATGGATCCTCATATTTTTAGGAAGACTTTCAGACTCCCGTTCATCAGCTGGTGTTACAAACCGGAATTCTGCACTGTGCAGGGGAACGGGATGGTGCAGTTTGTTTTTTTGCTCATCGAGAGAAGGCTTTGTCATTGAATCATTTGCAAAGTCCACACTAGCATATATTTAGCAGTATCAGAATTAGCAGTATCAGATATCACTTGTATTGTTGACAGCGGAGCCAATGTAAATGAAATCATCCACCACTCTAAAGTTTCCTCACGGACAGTTTCTTTATTTGAAATAGTCGAAATATACTATTATAAATAAACTTGCATTGTTCTCGCTAAAAGCCCTTTTTTTGCTGACCACTTAAAGCTTGAGAAGGTTGTAGTAACATTTTGTAGTTTTCGGCCAAATATATCTAAACTATCACCTTGAAAAGTAACTTATGTTTTTTATTAACGATAAAACTAATCATGTTTACTACAGCTTTCCTCATAACATCTACAACAACATACCGAAGAGATGGTGCAGTGGCCTGTAACCTTGTCTATGGGCTCGTTTGGTATAAAAAAAAACTCAATAAAATGTTTGCCTACCTTTACTAAAATCAATAAAATCCTGGGAAGACATACAGAAATACCGATCTTAACGATGGTTTCATACATATCGCTTCGGGCTGTCAGAATTGCGCAGCAACATTTTTTAGAACTTGTTGCTACAATTTCTTTGGCAACAACCGATTAAGCATAACTGTTTGTAGAACATGTTCCGTGGAAAGCAAAAGTATTTATCGGAAATAAAAAATCTTAGAAAACTTATAACATACTAAGGTCGTATATGTTTTGTCTAATGGTGTTTATTAACATCTACCGTGAATACAGTTTCTATCGAAATGTTTTCCTATATTATTGCGGATAGTGACAACTACGAATCCAGTTAAATTTCAGGAGTGAATCTACTGTACTTACATTGTTGGTGTTCCGGTTTTCATATTATATAAAAATTGTCAGAAAAAAGGGGAAGACATTGTGGGATCACCCTAGACAAAAACTTCATAAGATTGTCTTGCAATATCCAGTTGAGACGAACTCTCTTTACTGGACCAAATTGCTAAATTATGATAAGTATTTTAGAAACATTACCAAATAACTGATATATAGTCCATTCATGTTTTACTTTTGCTTCGTGTAATCGGCTGGTTTTGGGACAAACTCGAACCAAAGTAGAATTGTTCTTTACTATTATAAGGCCTTCTGCAATTGATTCTTTGCAATGGAAAATTTTGTGGTGCTGCTTTATAGTCGACGGAAAAATTGTATATGTCGACCCGATTTTCTGGAGTCTTCTCTAGGATTGGCCATAGTTTGAACAGTTTGGACAGTTGCTGATGTAAGAGGTATTATGCCGCACTGATAAAGCCCAATGAGACCAGATAGAATAGGCTTCAGTTTTTCACATGCCACCCTATACCCTATAAGCGATGGGTAAAGGACTGATGTCGCTATAGTTGGTACACGTAACTGGATTGCATTTTTTGAACACATGAAGGAAATAATTTGTTTAGCTTTCAATCGTCAAATCGCACTTAGAAGCAGACTGACGCTATACAGATTTTAAATACAGTGTGGCACACCAACTGCCAATTGCAATTTCATTGTTTTTTTTCGTTGTTGTACAGAAAATTCAATCTTATTTTGTATAACTAATTGGTTTTGAAGATGATAGACCGTAAATGACCGCATTAAACAAAGATCTGGTGAAGCCAAGTAAGGGGACCTTGGGACCAGCAGAAAGTGAAGTTTCTGGATATTGATTTGTTTGGGAATTTTCATTATAACTCCGCAATAACCGGTCTGACTATGTTCCAAGTAGCTCCATCTTGCTGTTGAAACAGGTATGTTGCTGTTGAAACAGGTATGTCTTCGGCGCAGTTCTGGATAAGAAAAACTCCAACATCTATAAATAACGGTTCCCATTGACAGTTACTGTTACACCGTAGCACAGTTCGTGCGCCACCCTGCAGCTCTATCGACAATTTCCTGCAGCTTATTTGCTTAGTTGTTTCGTTGGTGCACAATCTATGCCAACGTTGATAATTGGCCATTATCGTCGTTCATAATGGAGGTGATTTCGCCACCCTATGCATATCAGTGACTAGCAATATCCTGCATACTTGATTTCAAATAGAACACCCTTAATATCAATAAAACAAAACAAAAAAAGTCATATTTTCCGGGAACATTCTTCCAGCAGGTGTTTTCTAAAGGGACGATAATTTTTTTTCTTGAAAAAGAACACAAAATACTGTGAAATAATAGCACATTTCCCCGAAATAAATACAAAAATTTAATAATAATTAAAATTTGATTTCTTAATTAAATTTCTTTAGCCCATTTTACTATTTTTTACAGCCTTGTACGAACTGGACATAGGTAAGCTTTATAATATTATTTTCTTTAAACAGCTTTCAGGAAGTTAACCCATTAACACATCCTGTCCGTAATCCATTTAATCAACTAGGTATTCTAATGTCATTATTCATAGTAGGTATAGCTCCCCCCGCCAGTTGTTCAATTCGATTTCAATGGGTGCATTCATTCGTGGCTATCGCCTATAATCGGCCAATAGTTTCAATTTTTATAAGTTGTGCATTATGGCTGCATTATGAAAGAACAATTATTTACATTCATATTTTATAACACGATTTCATACGCGTTAACTCAATTTTCCAATACCTTGTTAATGTGTTGTTTGACGAGATGTGCGTCTTGATCCGCATTCTTGTTGAAACTAAATATTGCCCAAGTTCGAATCTTCAATATCAAGTGGCCGTTATTGCAGATCTGTAGCAGTATTTTCGAAGAAATATGCCAGTGATGCTACTACGCCAAAGACCATCTCAAACTGGCACCCTTTGCGGAATCATTGGTTTCTCGACCAGCGCAATTTTGTTTGTTAACAAAGCTGCTGAGATGGAAATGCGTACTAAAATAACATGTTATTTGAAAATACGGGTTATCCTTTTAGTGGTTTTAAAACTGCGGGCCTGACAAAGCTATCAGCTGTTAAATACCTGTCATCTGAAGTGTTATTTGTTTAGTAAAAGGTTTACCATTTACGAATATGGATCGTTTAACAACCGAAGAACTCGTAAAATTAGTTAAAACTTCTTACAAAACTGGTGATTCAAACGTGGACACTTTTCATGCGTTACGGGGTGGTTATGGTCGTCATAATCGAAGAAAGAAATTCGTAAGATTATGAAGCAATTTAAAGAGGCTGGAAGCGTTACAAATGTGGTCAGGCCTGTGCATCATCGCAATGTAAGCGCTGCCGAAAATATATCTTCTGTTAGTGAAAGTGTATTAGATAGTATGAATTTCAATACATACAGGGTGGGCCATAAGGGTGTTGACGGTTTAAATATTCAATTAAAAAAAAACTACGAAACATAAAAAAAATATATTTGTATTTTTAAAAAGTAGAAGCATGGGAATTTTTAAGACTTAAAAATAATGTTGTCCAAATGGCTTCCTCGGCTGCTTGACACTCTTGGAACCGAAGTCGCAAATTTTGGGGAACTCGTTGAAAAGTTGATCTCGGTATTTTGTTACTTTCCTGGATAATGTTCCTCTTCAACTGCTCTAAATTGGTCGGATTTTTCTCGTAGGCTACCAATTTGAGGTAGCCCCATAGAAAATAATCGCATGAAGATAGATCGGGGCTACGTGGGGGCCATTCAATATCCTCCCTTTTCGAAATGAGTTTTCCAGGAAAAACATTTTTCAGCAGCTCTGTGGGTACCCTAGCCGTATGACATGTGGCCCCATCCTGTTGAAACCACATCCTCGAGGTATTGCCTTGAAGTTCTTGCAAAGCTGGCACCAAAAAGTCTGCTAGCATGTTGCAATAATTGTTCGCTCTAACCGTCGTGAACTGAAACACGAACACGCTCCACAATGTCGGCTGATCTTGCAGAAACTGGGCGACCACGTACCGTAATTGGTACTGTTGAGCCGGTTGTTTCGAACATTCTGATCCATTTTCGTATCACATTGGCGCTTGGAACTTCACTTAAATCGTGTAAACCGTGTTCATGCCGATACAAACGTCGTGCAGTAATCACTGATTTATTGTTTTCGTAATACGCTCGGACACAAAATGCACGCTGCACTCCCGTGTACGGCTCCATGGCGACTAAATTTCCAGGAAGCGGCGCAGCGAACAACATATTCCCCCGCCACCCCGCGCCGCGCGTTACCGAGAAATTGAATATTTAAACCGCCAACACCCTTATGGCCCACCCTATATAATAATAACCGACTTTGTTTTTTTTTTGGCCTGCAATTAAAGATTATGAACTGGGCGATATGTGGTTTCAACAAGGCGGTGTCACGAGCCACACAATACAAACGGTTTTTTCTTTATTGCATTAGAAGTTTCCAGAAAGCGTAATTTTACGTTTTGGCGACGTCAATTGGCCACCAAGATCATGCGATTTGATGCCATTGGACTTTTTTGTGGGGCTACGTCAAAGGCTCTGTTTACGCGGATAATCCCCAAACATTGGGGCATTTGAAAACCAGTATTCGTCAAGTTATCACCAAGATACCGCCCCAAATGTGCGAAAAAGTGGTCGAAAACTACCTTAAAAGGATCCACCACTGGATCCACTGCAATCCAGAGGCGGTCATTTAAATGGCATTGTATATCGTCCATAATGATAAGATCCATTCATTTTAATGATATAAAAGTTTCATCATAATCATAGCTTTACGTGTGTTTTATTTAACTTTACTTTATGGGCTTTAAGTTCACCGCTATAGGATGAGCAACATACTCATTTTGCTATTTTCTTTGTAACAACTAGAAAATGTCACCTGAATGTATATATTCCGGATCTTCGTAAAATTCTATGTCGATTTGGTACAAAAATATTTTACAATTGTAGACAGATTATGTTCGTAGATCTCCTAAAAGAAGCAATTCAAGATGCGAATCAGTCCTTGTAGAAGAGAAAAAGGAGGCCTTACTGCATATCTTCTCTGATATTGAAAGAATCTGGTCATCTCATGTTGTTACTGTGAAGAAATTTGCCACAGAAATATCTCTGTCATGGGCATTTCTAGCATTTTTTAGAACATTTGTCAACCACTGCGCCTGAGGTCCCTTAGCTCATGATGCCTGTCCTTTCTGTGAACAAAGAGCGAAAAATCAAGATGCATCTCCACACGATGCTTACAAAAATAGCGAGATAAGATGCACATCGGATCATGTTTCTTTGGAAAAGGAAGATGGTAGCACTTAGTCAAAACTCACAATGTTTTTTGAAGAAAAGAAGATCTGCTGTAAGTCTTCAAATATGAGTGCGCAAGATACGTGTGGAATCTTTCATTAGGGAATAAAAAGTCCTGGCCGCCGTCTTCCTTGAAAAAGGAATATGCAAGCCCAGTGCCTGCTGAAAGGCATTTACTAGCTGAAAAAGAATGCGTGATCGTCATAGAATATTTCAGGAAGAGTAAGAAGATGTATTCCTGTGATAAAAGCTCTGATCAAAGGAAGAACAGGGTGGTGCAATAAAAAAAATTGAATGAAATACATTGATTATAAAAAACGTTACTTGAATTTCTTATCGTATTGCAATTGGTGGCGCACATACACATACTGTACATAGCAGAACTATAGTAAAAGAGTAAATGAGAAATATAATGAACTGGTATTTTTTCTTCAATAAAATTATGGGAATGGTTTTGAGCATTTTGTTTTTTTTTTCCTATAATTACATTATTGTTCGTCTAATCTGCCCGAAACTATATCAGGTAGTTTTTTCGTAAGAATTGATGAGAAGAAACCCAGATTTTGAAAATGAAACTACGCAAGGAGTTGCTCCAAAAACTGGCCAGCAAACGGCTGAAAGATATTTGTTGAAAATTAATGTTGTTCTATACGGCTATGGCGGCTGATTTAGGATCCTACCAATTTCTCTGATGATTTTAGTTGCTTTTGGCACTGCAAGCTGTCACTTGTTCACTATCAATTTTCTCACGCCCATCATGCTGATCTCGTTGCTTAAACGTATGTGAATTATATAAGTTGACTTTATCGCACATAAACTTTTACTACCACATACTTTGAACTCATTGAATAGTTTGACCATTCCAATCTATCGATAGACTAAATGAACCCAGGCAGCTTCAAGTACGCGAGAAGTCGGCTCGAGCTCGCATTGCCCAAATGTCGCCTAATGCTGTTCCTCATGCTAATGCGCTCGTCGATTGCCGCTGTTGCACGGATGTGTGTGATACTTCACTTTTGTCAAGATGTTTTTGTTTACCCCGACATCAAGTGTTTTATTTTCACCTTATCGTAATTTTTTGTTTAAATTTTATTTATTTTGTGTGTGAGTTTTTTCTTTTTTCATGGTTTGATTGCATTTACCTCATGTTTCAAGAAACAAAAACGGCGGCGGCGATCAACTGCTACTCGGTAACGATCAATGAGCCGGCAACCAAACGCCTCCTTTGCGTTTGTTGGCCTGGCAATAACCTTTTGTTGGCCATTTTGGCCACAAAAAGTCAAGCGATCCCGGCCAAAAAAGGCAAATACAAAATAGACAAATTATTTTATAGATACAATTTGCCACTTGGTTTTTAGTTTTCTGCTTAACTCAAGATGCGAGCGGCCGAAGAAAAAAGTTGTGAGTGATCATCAGGGGAAGTGGGAACCAACAAAAACCAAACAAAAAAAAGAAAAAAAAGAAAGATATTTATGAAATATTTATGACTTTGGTAGATTTTATTATTGTCTTTATTGTCGTCTATGTTGATTGTGCGGCTTGACTTATGTTGTCTGTTGTATTCTACAGATATCGCGACGACCATTATTAAATGCATTTCCAGAGTTATGATATATGTCTATGCATATGCTATTGTATAACAAACCGGTGTTATTGGAGGTACGACTAAGTTGTGGCGCAAGAGAATTTATCATAGTCCAAAAATTAGACCATATATTGGGAATACAAATAAGTCTCTGCCGATTTTTGTTAAGAATTGATCATTTATTTTGAAAAAAACACTGTATTTAATGTTACTCAAAATATATCGCATTTTCGTACGAAACCGGCCCCAAAACTAGACGACATAACAAGGAAGACACAAAAAAGTTGGGCAAAATTGTTCTTATTTTTCAACATAATCTTCTTTTAGCTCGATACACTTTTCCCAGCGATATTCAATAGTATCCGTTTATAGTAGGAACTGTCATACTGCTTAAAATAACCATCAACCGCAGACACTACTTCTTCATTGTTGGCAAATCTTTTGCCACCGAACCATTTTTTCAAGGTGGGAAATAGAAAATAGTCTGGGGGAACTTTATTTCATTTATTTTGGCCATCGCAATAGTGGATGTGTGAACTCATCAACTAAACGCTGAAATAAACTAGCATTATATTCTCTACTACTACCCAATTTTTACAGTCGTAAGCGAAGGAGCAGACTCTCCCAGATTAGAATCTAGCTCGGCTTTAATATTGGTTGTACTGGGACCTTTCAAACAGAAATATTGAATTGCATAACGATGACTAACTTTTTCTATGTTTACAAATTCGCTGAAATCGTTTACTTTTGATAGCTCTAATAAAAATACTAAATAACGTGGCGCTTTGAAACTTAAAACATATGTTTTATAAGGTTGCTGATTTCACCAAAATATTTTTTTTTTTCAAACTACTGGTCATCTAAATCATCTATACGTCAGGTCGACTAGTTTTGGAACCGCTATCGGTATGGCTGCATACGAATAACTTATCGACAGAAAACTTCATCTCTCGACCCAATTTTTGGTTTCTTCATATCGTAAGAATGAATCAGTACTGGCAGTTTTCAAGCGAAAAAGGAGAAAATAGTCCGGAAAATATATGGACCCATCATCGTTAACGGAGAGTATCAGCGTCGCATGAACAATGAGCAGTATGAGCTATATGCCGACATCGACGTGGTCAAACGTATTAATATAAAGCGATTGCGTTGACTGGGTCATGTTATGCGGTTGGACTCAAATGCTCCGGCACGGAAAGTTTTCGACAACGAACTCGATATACGGCCCAGAAGAGGACAACCGAAACTCCGTTGGAAGGACCAGGCTTTTGAATGTTGTTTTCGATGTTGTATCATTGCCACGTAGTCCCCATTATTTTCTCTTCCTTGGATTATTGTAGTGGATCAATTTTTCATCAGCTATGACTATAGAATGGACTAAACCCTTTCGTTAATGTCTGGTAAGTTGCATTTCACATGTACAACATTGACTTACAAACATTTCTAGACATCAGTTCATATGGCATCCTTCCTTTTGAATAGTTTCCGGCGGTTTTAAACGGCGTGCTTGCTTGTTGAGTTGCAAGTTTTTCCTTCATTTGGCTCGAATCTTTTTTCAATAACGATTCCAATTTTGCGTCTTTCGGTCTTCGCCTATATTCCTTGGCATCGACATCAAACTTACCATATCCTGAATCTCACTCACGACAACTTCTTCTACTTAAGACAGCTTTGCCATATGTTTCTATTGGCAATCGATGCACCTCGGCATTGGTTTTCTTGAAATTATAGAAATAAATCCAAAGTTCCCGCATATGATTTAAAACTGAACGATTTCATACGATTGTTTATGATATAGACAGAAGTCCCACTTTACCATATTATATTTGAATATTTCATTCATAGTACTCGTACATATATTAGCAGGTCGTCTTTCATAAAACGGAAGAACTTGTCAGAAATTTTTAATTCATTTTCCGTCAAAAAAGTATCGTCTTAAAGGAGATCAATTCCCGATACTTCAAAATCGCTAAGTTTGCACAATTGTCCTCTGTACTGATATTCGGAGTTTGAGATTGAGATTGATCAGTCATTTAGTTTGTTTACAGTGCTCGATTTTGTCAGTTGACTTCAAGTTTGTTTTGCGGTTTCCATAATGGATAAACATGTCGAAAAAATATCGATTAAATTTTTTATTGTAGACGGAATTTCGTGCGCCGAATCGCTGAATTAAAAACATTTGCGTAAGTGTGCTACAATGTATTCAAAAGCAGTCGAGATATGGTGGAAGATTTGCCTCGCTCTGACCGGCCATCAACATTTTCAATTGAAGGTAGCACCGAGGGAGATAGTCGCTTAACTTTCTGTGACCAATTCGTTTCAATTTAACGTAAACGTCGCTGAAAATATGTTATAACTAAAAGGCATTATAACTAGCGTAGGTTACGTGTTACCAGTTTGACATGCAAACCGGTCAACATGTTTCACAATGGCGCTTTTAGCTGAAACGAAATCGGTATAAAACGTATCAAAAATTAGGCTAATATTGACTATTTTTTTTATAATCGCTGTGTTGTGCAATTAAAATTTCTCCCAGAAGGTCGGAAGGTAAATAAAGAATACTATCTGGGCGTTATGCGGCATTTGATAGAGCAAATTCGTTCAAAAAGACCAGATTTGTGGAAAGAAATTCTTGATTTTGCTACACTACAACGCTCCATCTCAACGAACGAATTTCTAGGCGAAAACTTAACAGAAATAATCGAACAACCTCCATATTTACATTATATGACTACTTTTATATGACTTTCCAAGCCTCAAATTAGCATTTGGAGCAACCGTTTTTAGTTGAATTCGGATCTAGTCAAGCGAGAAAGTATTTCATACTTGAACAATCCCATAAAATGGTATGAATTGAGTCATGAGGCACAAATTTTAACGACTGTCTCCCTTGAACTCTAAATAAGGATTTTCAGCCAACGTTTCTCCATTTTATCGATGTTAACTTCAGTGGAAGACTTTGGTGGCCAGCCAGAGGGAGGCATATTTTCCATCAAATCTCGATCATTTTTTAATGTACTGTATCCTCATATGCACGTCTTTGATAAAGTTGATTTACTATAAACTTTCTGTAACATTTTAAGTATTTTTTTTTAATTTGCGATATAATAGATAAGGATGTCTATTCCAGTCGTCAGCCAAGAAGTAAACAAACTAAATGACAGATCGTGCTAAAACTCCGCATCAGTGTGGAGGACAGTTGTGTCAATGTAGCGACAGAAGGAATTTTGACAATCCCTTTAGTCGCAATTTTTAAATGACCAATTCCCAATACTTTTTTAACTGAATGTGTTGTATATTTAAAATACGTATGTATGTCGTAAACGAAATTTTCTTTATTTTCATATGTTTAGTTAAACTTTTGAATTATAATTTCTACTGTAAACATTTGAACTCAATTAAATCAATCAAATTTAATTGGTAAAACTGACCAATTGTTACATAATAGTTGGGTAATATCCAACAGACCATGAATTTGGCTAATTTGACACAAGTTTTTCTTTCAGTTTACACATTCTAAGGCAAACCATAGATTTTACCTCCAATAAATGTGAACTTTTAAAGACATTCGATTTACTAATCCCAGCTGAAAATTGCATCAATAGTTTTTATGTTAAGCCTATAGGTATTGGCAATTTTATTATTATATTTAAATCAAACATAAACATTTAGCGGACCCAATATTTACCTATACTTATTTTTTTTTTCCTTAATTCGCCGACTTACATATCGTATATAGCGCAAACAATTACGCAAACAATTTATCGCATATAGCGCAAACAATTACGAATGCCTACCCCCAATATTTGATTATTAATTTAAACTCATAAATTGCATCCGAACCAAACAATCATAGATATTTTTATGATTTTATTTTAAATAAATAACATTTCATTCACATCTGACAACTTCGCTTCCCCCTCCCTAACCGCCTCTCCCACACATGCCGCCAAAGATCCTTGTTTTATGCCACTGCGCACAGACTTCGGCATCTACTGTGATCCACCGCGATAAAATGCCCCCGACATGACAAATGTCCAAATCTGTTGAAAGTGCTGTACATATGACAATTTGTCTCACAGATATTCAACATAGATTTTTTCTTTTTTTAACATTTTGCCGTTTTTAACATTTCGTTGATAGTTTTTCCTCATTTTAAGGAAGTGCGATATGAGCAATGTTAACAACATAGACTTTATTAATATCCCCCTCCGCCTCAAAAGTATGAAAACAAAATTACCCCACTCCAGTGGCGAAACCAACAGCCAAGATATACAAATATCCTCTCTGGTGTATATTAATAAATTATTTATTTTACATTGTCAGTGGTCATAACTCAAAATGTCCAACTTTGGTTTTGGGGCTCCAAAAAGAAGAAAACGACAATCACAACAATCACTTTATTTTACGACGACTGTTAGCTTTAATAATCAACATGTTAATGGAGAGTTTTAATTGACAATCGAGGTTATTTTAGCAAATGAATCACAAAATGAGAAAAGGATAGGATAGGATAAGTCACAGTAATATTCCATTGAAAGTTTTTAAAAGGCAAAACGAAATTACTGTTCTCACTATTCCCAATATGGTGTAAAATTTTAGACCGACTAATCGAATCTAAACCCGAATGCGGTACATCTCATTATTCCATTAAACAACAAAACTGTTCAATGACACTGAAGGTTTTATCATAGCTAAAATGATCCGACTTGGGTCAAATATCCACCGTTTTGTCTCATAACTTGCTACTATTTTAAAGGTAAATTCATTACCCCTCTCGCATAGAAACCCTCGTCCTTGTTAGCAAAAATACTGGGACAGTTGATTTTCTCCTGAGATGAACCTTTAACCAGCACAATACAATATCGGATAAATGTCCGCCTTGTTAGCCTCACAAATGCGAGTTCTTTTGTGCACATTTTTCATTACATTCTCACATATTTCACGCGGTTTTTCATTAATTTCATCACGAATAGTTTGCTTGAGTTGCTCAAGTTTTTCTGGTTTGTTTGCATAAACCTTGCTTCTCAGGTACCCCCACAAAAAGAAGTCCGGAGCAGTCAAATCGGGTGACCGTGGAGGCCAATCAACATCACCATTTCTTGAAATAACTTGTTATGGAAAGAGGTCCCGCAGTAATTCCATTGTGATCCTGGCTGTATGCGATGTGGCACCGTCTTGTTGATACCACATGCTAATCAAGCCCAAAGCATGGAGTTGTGGCGTTAAGAAGTTTTCAATCATATCACGATATCGCTCCCCATTGACAGTTACCGTTATGTCGTTTTCAGTTTCAAAGAAGTAAGGTCCAACGATTCCTCCTGACCAAATTGCACACCAGACTGTCTGTGACTGATGAATAATTTGGGGGTTTTCCATTGCCCAGAATCGACTATTCTGTTTATTCACATATCCATTCAAATGAAAATGTCCCTTGTCTCACTCATGATTTTTTCATGAAAATCGAGGTTGTCATGGGCGAGCTGTAACATCCTACTGGCATATGTATGGCGGCGTAAATGGTCTTGTGGAAGAAGCTCTTGTGCCAACTGAATTTTAAATGGAAACAAACGCAAATCCTTGTGTAAAATTGAGGCCAAAGCTGTTCTTTGAAGACCAAGTTCCTGAGCACGGCATCGAATTGAGGTTGGTGGATTGTTTTGAACATTTTCTTCAGCAGCAGTAATGTTTTCAGCCGATCTTGCAGTACGTTGTGGTCCATGTGGCTCTATCAGATACAGACCGTTTTTTTTTAAATCATTTACTACACGATAAATAGCACGTCTTGTTGACATTGGCGTTGTTTCTCCCAAAAATTCACGTAATTTTTTCATTGTCACAGTAATCGATGATTGATTTTGATAAAATGTTTTAATGATCAAAACCAACGTGTTTTACGAATATTTTTCCATAATAAATTTGCCACTTCTCTATTCCACGACTGCCAAATATGAACTGTCAAGACTAATGTTTACCAAAATGGCGGCAAAACAAAGTATTATACCTTCCCGACAGAAAACCTGTAGTAAAAACTGTCAAACTCCTTAAAATAGCCATCAATGGTAGATTCTACCTCTTCATTGTTGGCAAATCTTTTACCATCGAGCCATACAAATAATCCCGTGCGCATCCCAAAAAACAGACAGCATGACCTTACCTGCAGATGGAACCGTCTTCGCTTTTGACTGTTCCTTTGTCTCAGGTGGATGAGGTGAACCCGTGTCTCGTCCATGTTTATAAATCGACGCAAAAATTCGGCTTTATTGCGATAAAAAAACGCTAAACACTCTACTGAAACATCTTCACGACTCTGCTTTTGCTCAATGAAGGCAAGCGCCATCTTGCGTACAGCTTTCTCATCTTCAAATCTTCTGCAAATACACGTAGTACAGAATTCGAACGGCCTCGCTTAAATTCTTCTGCACAATATTTTACAGCCGTAAACGAAGGAGCAGACAGACTGTCCCAGAGTGGAATGTAGCTCGGTTTCAATATCAGTTGGGCTGGACCTGAGACCTTTTAAATAGACATGTTTAATTGCATAACGGTGATCAATTTTTTCTATGTTTGAATATTCACTAAGATCGATTACTTCTGATTCCTCAAATAAACGTGGCGCCTTGAAACTTAAAACATATGTTTTATAACGTTTCCATTTTTCACCAAAATAATAGTATAAGGACGCATAAGAAGCTCCCAGCCAAGTTCTCGGATGTTCTAGCGAGTTCTTATTCACTTGTGCGGCTTGGCGTTATCCTAGTGGAACACAATTGCTCTTCTATTTGGCAAAGCTTCTGGACGATTGCTTTCTTCAGACGGTCGATCCAATTTTGTCAACACAGGCCCGAATTAAGAGTTTGGCGGCTTAAAATAAATCTCGTCAACCGCATCAATTCGTAGATGGAAATTCGGCCCATGAGGGTTTTTAGCGTTAACTCGTTAGGCTACCACGCATCGAGCTTGTTTATGTACCCAGCCAAATTCAAGTAGTTCTTCTAAATGGTTTTTGTGCAGCTCCTTGGCAATCGAAGCTGTTCTCACATGACGGTTAGACTACCGGTCTTCCAGATCGTGCTGCGTCTTTGACGCCAACATCACCGGAACGAAATCGATGAAACCGAAATTGCGAGTGATTGGCTGTTACAGTGTCAGGTTCATAAGAACAATTCACATCTTCGGTCGCCTGTAAAATATGTCATATTACCCCTTGCTGATATCCATCTTTGACGCGCGCTCTAACAATACAAAAACAAGCAACCAAAAAACCGCGTGGGTAGTTTTTAAAATACAAAATTTTATCTTAGAGTAACCCAATCGCGCTTATACAACGCGAAATCAATAATTTACTCCTAGGATTTACAATTTTAGCAATATTCCCACAACTGGGTGAAAATAAATATTATTTGAACTAATAAATACGAAAAAACCATGTTCTGTTTGAAGAGCGAGTGAAGACTTGACTCTTAACCAAATATTTTCATCTTGAAGGACCATCAAAAGATCGCTTCCCAGTTTTTTTCACAAGAATTTCAGAAATTCAATTAATATGTCTGCTTCAATCAAACTAACATTAACATACCAGGAAATTTGAGTCTAGAATTAATTTAAAAATTTTCAGAAGAATTTCAGAACGACAAATTATTTCTATTTTTCAAACTATTTTTTGTTTTGCTTCGATTTGATGGCAAAGACCTCTATCGGCGAAACAGACTCTAATTCTACCTACCTTACTGTTGATCACAGATCTCTGGGTTTTTTTTATAAACAGATAAATATATTAGCAGGGCTTTCGAGAGAAATATTCTTCCTAAAATACAGGGTTGTGCACGAAACATGCTACTGTTACACCGTAACTATCAATGGGGACCGTTATTTAAAGATGTTGAAGGACTTTTTTTGGCCGGAACTGTGCCGATGACGTGTCCATTTCAATTGCATACGATTCCAGCAACGTGGAGCAACTGCACACATAGGGTCGGCTAGTTTTTGAAATGCCTATCATTTCATTTTGTGGAGTTTATTAACAGTGTCTGGCGTGGCCACCTTAGTTGGTCGACCGCTATGGTGTTCGTCTTGGCACCTCGTACAATCTTGTTTAAACTCTGCTACCCAATATTTTACAGACTCCCCTAGAGTAGAATCTAGCTCGGCTTTAATATTGGTTGGACTGAGACTTTTCAAATGGAAATATAGAATTACATAACGGGGGCCAATTTTTCCATGTATACAAATTCACTGAGATCGTTTACTTTTGATGTCTCAAATAAAAATACTGAACACCGTGGTGCCATGAAACTTAAAACATATATTTTATAAGGTTGCCACTTGCCACCGAAATAATTTCTTTTGAAACTACCGACACCATCTATAGGAAAGGTCGGCCAGTTTTGGGACCGCCCTCGCACGTGCAACGTTTAATGAATAACAATTTATGCTGTAGTCGCCACACGTTTCCTATCAAATATTGGGCTTCACAATTTGGTAGAAATATTCCTCCGCAATAATACATTCACTTAAGAATTTTTTTTTGGTAATGGAAGTAGAAATGAATCAATTTTTCATTATTCCAAAAAACAGTTCGATTAATCGAATAATGCTTTATCGATCGGATACTACTCTATTGCTGACATTGATTATGCGTTTATAAATCAATGATTCTTACATAAAGAATCGCACCTTTAGACATTCATGAAATCGTACAAATATCGATTTTGTACGGCGTGACATTAAACAAAACGTCGTTTTAGAACAGAACCCGTAAAAACCAAATAAATAACTTACAATAGAAATCATTAACCTATTGTATTTCTCATTTCATTATTTATTATTATAAATGTATAAAACACATTTTAACGTTTTTTGTTCTTTTTTTTTTTTTTGTTTTGTTTTTTACTACCACCCACTGCAACCTCCTCAAATTCGCCCAGCGTACAAATGTCAAATGTATCAATTCACTCATTCACCTTTTTCTTACACAGATGTTCGTTCATTGAAATTGTTTTTCTTCTGTTTTTGCCGTTTTTTTTTTACTTACAAATCATTACGATTTAAAGCAACAAATTTCAGCGGCAGAACTCTTAGCCATTCATAAGGCAGTCAGAAAGTCAGTCTTAACAGCCAACATATACATACGTCCCACATATTTCCTCGGCAAATGGGTGGTGGTAGCGATCGTACATGTGCTGGAAACTACCCACTAAAATGTTGTCTTTGCGTTCATCATCTCTGTTGCTTTCACGTTTTCCACCAAGATTACCATCGCCATCGTATTGGTGATCTGACCAAGGAATAATTAGGAGGTGTTGTGATTATCCTGCCCGTGGAAATTTAATTAATTTATTAGTCGGGGTGAAAACTTGAAACCTCATTACAGGTTATGTCCCTCGGCAGCAAAGCAAAGGATTTCCATTTGGAGTATTTGGTGGGGTGATACGTAGTTAGTCATTCTCTTCTTACATGTTGTTCCAATAATATACATACAAGATACAATTTATCATTCGATTTTTCTATGCCATTTTCATTTTCTATAACGTTTTTAGTCTATCGTTATTATTGAGTGTGAGTGAGTGTGTGTGTGCGAGTATATGTGCAGAGGGAGCCAGACCTACTCGTTTCCATTTTAACGTCAGTATGTTATATTACTGCTGTCACATAATGATGCTAACAAAGCTAGTTTCAATTCGGCGATTTTTGCGCACTTTAAATCTGAATGCTAGTGATCTGTGTATTTAATACTAGAAAAGCAACCGGTCAATAAGTGTAGTATTTGAGTGTAAATTCTTTAAGTGTCTATTCTAGAAAGATCACCAAAACCGCTCCCAGAACATTCAAGTATGATATATGTAATCTCTTTCCCTCTTTATCTGTGGGTGGGACTTTTCTAGAATTACGTTTACGCCAGTAAATTATGTTTGTTCCTCTCACTCCCATCATATAGTCTATTGTTATCTCCTTTTCACTTGGTATGTAAATAAGAACATTCTAGAATTAAGTCTATGATAAACAACACTATTCTGTAAATATGTTTGTCTTTTTTTGTTGCACCCATTATGTAAATGCGTTCTCTCTGAAATATCGTAGCATTTTCTAGAATAAGTCATTTTAGTATAAATAGAGCAACTTTATACGTTTGGATTAATTAATAAATGAAATACGTTTCACGATACCAAATAAGCTATGCTGGATTTCAATTACACATCAATTACATATATGATTTTTTCAAAACTTCCAAATAAGCCACTTCGATTTATTAATTGCTCTGTAAAAGTAAAATACTCTCCATATAAACATTTTTCCAAGATTGAAATATTAAAAAAATCGTTGGACTATGCTTACTGGAAGCATATCCTCAAATATGTTGTGAAAAAAAACAGAAAATTTAATGAAAATAGACATAAAAATTCGTTTTTCAGGAATATTTATATGTAGGTATATTAGTAATAACTTAGAACGTGTGGTTTTGCCTAAATTTTACCTATAGCAATTGTATCTAAACTATTAGATCTCAGAGGGTTTCAAAGCCTTCATGCATTTGTTTCACTGAGCTTTCAATCAAATCAACATCATGAACGTTGCCAAAACGTGAAATTACGCTTTCTGAAAACTTCTTATGCAAAGTGTTGTTTGGCTCGTGGCATCGATTTGTGAAACCACATATCGTCCTTTCATAATCTTTAATTGCAAGTTATTAAACGATCCATATTCGTAAATGGCAAACCTTTCATTAAATATATAACACTTCAGATGACAGGTATGTATTTAACAGCTGACAGCCTTACCAGACCAGTAGTTTTAAAACCACTAAATGGATAACCCAGTACTTGAGTCACCCCGTCTGCCCAAAATATGCTGTTTAATTCCTACTGCTGTTCATCATAAAAAATAAATTAATAATTTCTGTAACTATTCGCGCCAAAGATTTGCCAAAGATAAAAAAAAAATAAAAAAAAAAACAAAAAAATTGCAAAATGTGAGCGCAAATTAATGTCGCACCACATTTATGTAAGTTATTTATCATACGTATGTATGCGTAGGTGAGTTCTGCGGGGCGTTTAAGTAATGTTGGAAATGATCCGCTTACTACGCCTCATATTTGGATACTACAAACGAATTATAATTTGTCGTAGCTTAATCGGATTTAGATATATTGAGTTTTCTTCTGACTTACGCAACATTTCGAAGCTTAATTATGATGAAATGTGTTCTAATATAATAAGACTGATATCAAAAACTGTGATCAATAAAAAAAAGTGGTCCATCTGATTTATAAATTTGTCAAAAGATCAAACATCCTTTTCTGATGCTCTCCATAAACTTTTTCGATTTTCTCTTTTGAAAATTGTCATCACTGCTTTGCGCTCCCATCACAACATAATGCCGGCATTCCTATATTGCCAAAACTAACAACAACATCAGTAAAGGCAAAAAAAAAACGATGACGAAAAACGCCACCAAATGCAGCCGTAACGAGCAAAGAAAAACAAAACAAAGCGAGAAAAACAGCGACAACGAACAGAAAAACAACAAAAGCTTTTTTCGTTTTTGTTTTTGTTTACTCTTTGGATGCTGTTTTCCATTTCGTTGCAACGGTGTTTTTTTGGTTGTTGTTGCTATTATTGAGTTGCACTGGTGGACGGATGATTGTCGTCGTCGTCATAGTCGTTGTCGTCGTAGTGTATTTTATGAATGCCTCAGTAGTGTCCGTCCGTGGGTTCGTCTTTCCAACATTTGCCTTGTGGTTTTGTTGTTGTTGTTGTTGTTAGTTGTTAAGTGCATTTGTATATCTAGTATCTAGAGTGGTGGCCGGGTTGGCTTGCAGACTGGCTGAATTGGGAGACACTCCATGCAGTGCAGTGCTACAGTGGCTGCTACATGAACAATATTTTGTTGTACTGCAATTGGTGTCTACTCGCCTTATGCTGGATGGCGACCGCGACTGCTGCTGCTCCTCTCAACTCGAAGACAAAAAATCCACTTGATTTGCAACAAAACCAATTGAAACAATTCAGTTCTCATTTAGTTTTACGTACGTTCAGTACGTACGTGCGTCGGTCTTACCACCGGTCGTTAACCGTACGTCGATCGGTTCGCGTCAATATTTGCCTAGATGTCCTTAGCGCTTGTCAGTCAGCTATTGCAGTGCTTGTCAAGGATATTCGTAACGAAACGACAAAAGCAAATAATAATAGAGTTGTGTTTTCTGATTTTGTTTTTTTTTTTTTTTTAAATAAGAAAAATAAAGGATTTTATTATAAATATCCTTAAATGTGCCTGCCGTGCACTATATCAGTGAAGTGTAATCAATTATCGCATTATAACATTCTCTAGATTTCTTCCAACGCATCCTGGCAGAAGTAGGAGGAGCAGAAGGAGCAAGAGGAATGATGGCTCAGTTCGCTGTATATCAAAAGAGGAAATCAATGTCAACATATGTTGCCACTTGTTGCTTCCTTGTATAGTATTTAAAGCTCTTATAATGGATGCTGAATATATTAGTTATTGTTTTTTGTTTTTGTTAACTCACAAGACTTATTTAGCGAAGAGGCGTGGAGTTCATGATCCGATGTGCTCCCGTTTTGCTAACATATTATTGTATTATAAATGGTATAACAATTGTTCAAAGACATTTTGTTTACACAATAAACAGATTCATAATTAATCACGACGATTAATTAATACATACTAACATAAATAGTGCAAAACCTGAATTGCATGATTGATTGAACGAACTTGTTTGTTGTTAATAACACGGTTGATCTTTAATAGCCGGAGAGTTGAAAAAGCTCAGTAGATTAATCAAAAAGATCATCACTTTCAATCGAAAGTGATTTTGGATTTATGGAGGGTGATCTGCAAATTCAATTTCATTTTAAATTCTGATTTTGGGTCATGAAAGCAAGACTTTACTTTTGAGGCGCTGGAGTTTTCGATTCATGTCGGTTCAATAGGCATATTTTCCCTCTACATCTTTCCTTTTTTGTTTTTGAGCTGGTCCATTTTAAAAACTTCTGTAGAATGCGGGTTTCCTTACCTAACATAAAGTACAGAAATACGCCAGTACTTCAATTGTGCATGACAATAATTGTAAAGTATCTTTCTGTGCATGCTTTAAGTGTTGTTTTTTTCATGAAATTGTTGTGAAATCGGAACAAAGTCTATGTTTGTTCTTTTCTCGTGTGTTCGATTTGTCCCAGTATACCATTGGAAAGCCATTAAATAAAATTATCCCTTTAACAGAATAAGTCATCGACCCTAAACAATCAAGTAAGCAAAGGATGTCGGTTAAAGTGACTCCATTTACATATTTACATTGTCGAAATAATTCATGTGCAATAATTTCATGAGAATCCGAGAATATAAATTTTATTCACCAACTCGGCTGTTTGAACTGCTATTTGATTTACAAGAATCGGTGATGAAAAAAGATAGACTACGAATTATGCAAATTCGCTTTGGTTTCAAATTCTGGTTATACAGGATTATCCATTTAGTGATTTCAAAACTGCCGGTCTGGGAAGGCTGTCAGCTGTTAAATAATTGGCATCTGAAGAGTTATTTATTTAGTGAAAGGCTTACCATTTACGAATATGGACCGTTTAAATAGTTAAAACTTACTACAAAAGTGGTTATTCAAATGTGGGCACTTTTTGTGCATTACGGGGTGATTACGGTCGTCATAATCGACCTACTGTGCAAAGAATTGACAAAATTTCAAAGAAACTTGAAGACTGGAAGCATTACAGATGTGATCAGACCTGTGCATCATTGCAATGTACGCACTGCCGAAAATATCGCTTGTGTTAGTGAAAGTGTGGCGGATAATCTGAAGTTCTATTCAGAGTGCTATGGCCGTATGATTACCGACTTCTTTGACCTGCAATTGAAGATTATGAACTGAACGACATGTGGTTTCAACAAAACGGTGCCACGAGTCACTGGCCACACAATACGAGCGATTTTGGCTTTATTGCATTAGAAGCGATTTGATGCCATTTTTTTTTTTTGGGCTGCGTCAAAGACCTTGTTTACTCGCATAATCCCCAAACGTTGGAGCATTTGAAAACCACTATTCGTTAAGTTATCGCCGAAAAAGTTATCGAAAACTACTTCAATGCATAATGGCAAGGTTCAAGCATTGTAATGAAATACAAATTTCATCGAAATCATGGAATATAAGAGCGAACATTAGCAAGCACTGCCTTTCCTATCCCTTTTCGTTATGTGAGATTCTGGCTGATTGAAAATTTATATGAGATCTACATCCAGTACTGTGCCCTAAACGGCATGGAAAAGAAAAGAGAACTGCATTTTAATAATCTCGAAGTATTGCTGCTCTAGGCAGCAATAAAAGATCCTTTAAAATACGCGTTTCTTGAGTGTAAGTAAATATCCTGAATAATAGAAATAAGCATGCATTTTGGTTGTGTATTTTAAGGTTTTTTTGTCTCGAAATATTAAAATTTTTGTGCAGGCTTTTAACGTTTTTCATTAGATTGCTTCCCGTACTGTTTTCTTCTTCAATATACCACTAGGAAAGCCTCCATTGATTTCGGTACATACTTAACTCTTTAATAACAGCAACCATAATCTCTACTCCTTATGAACCAAGCATAATTGTGTGATGTAAGCAAAATATTTGAAAATCTATACTGATCTATTGATCTAATCTATTTGATTTAACCCATTAAAGACGTGTGATGCCACAAAAAAAGGCTCTGCTACTACTAAAAGTTGAAATATGTATGGAAATCAGTGGTTGCGAAAAATATTTTTATTATGATTCATTAAACGAATTTGTTTGTTAATAACACGGTTGATGTTCAATAACCGTAAAGTTAAAAAATCAAAAACAAAAAAAAAAAAACAAAAAAAAATTAATGAAAAAGGACATCACTGCAACTGATCTTCGTTGCAAATTCTAGTCGTCTAAAAGTAGGAATTAGTAAACCAGTATTTCTCTGCCTTAGTTATTTTTATCAAATAAAAAGCAAACTCTCAGTTTATGCGTTTTTTTATTTGAGATTGGAAGAACTATTGGAAGAAACGTTGGACCTTCAATCTACTTGACATCTGTAAGCGAAGGATGATCTATACTGTATGGAGCCAAAAGAAATTTGACCTCTCTCAAAATTGTAACTAATCTGTTGTGAAGCTGTTTCCCAAATATTTCCACTCTAGGCTTTTGTGTTTGTGTGCTGGAATATTTTAGCAATATCTCTAAAAATCCAAGCAATATAATGCTCTGGCTTGTAAGGAGTCAAAAAAATATTTGCAAGGTTACCTCTCCAAAACTAAAGGCTTATTTCTTTCAAAATCTTGCCGGTAGTTAAAAAAGACCTCTAAAATACGGATCTCCTTAAGTAGTATAGGGTATATATCCTATTTGTATTCCAATATATGGCCTGACACCATATTACTGTGGCTGTGCGTAGCAATAATTTTAAAGTTGGATTTTTTTTGGCCCAAAATATTTGTGCAGGTTTTTGACCTATCATAAGATTTTTATAACATTTTTCGATTTCAACTTAGTATTGGGAAGCTATTTCTTGTTTCAATTGATTTCTGCATAGAATTAGTATTTTAGTCTCCATCACTGGTCCTTAAGAACTAAGGATAAGCAACATCTATAAAAGCTGGCCAGTTCACATATCTGACAAAGTTGTATCGCGTAAGCAAATAATAAACTTCACTGTCGAAAAAAGTTGCAATAATTTTATGAGTGTCCGGGAACATCAACTTTATGTTCCTACGCGTTTGTTTCAGATATTTCATTTAATGCGGGGCTTTCGATCTATATGATACCTATAAGGACGATCCCAAAACTAGCCGACCTGACGTATAGATGATGCCAGTAGTTTGAAAATAATTTTTTTAGGGAAAAAGTGGCAACCTTATGAAACATATGTTTTAAGTTTCAAGACGCCACGTTGTTTAGTATCTATTTAAGCTATCAAAATAAACGATCTCTGTGAATTTGTAAACATGAAAAAAAATTGGTCACCATTATGTAATTCAATATTTCCATTTGAAAGGTTTCAGTTAAGCCTATATCAAAGCCGAGCTAGATTCTACTCTGGGGAAGTCAGACGACGTTAAGAAAATCCACAAAATGGTATTGGATGATCGTCGGCTGAAGGCGCAAGAGTTAGCTGAAATGATGGGCATTTAAAAAAGTATAATGACCGAAGATTTGGAGATGAGAAGGCTGTGCGCAAGATGGGTGCCGTGTTTTTTAGTCGATTTATAACCATGGATGTGACATGAGTCCAACCTTCACACATGTGACAAAGTAACAGTCAAAGCAGTGGACTGTAATGGGAGAATCGTGTCCAAAGAAGGAGAACACGGTTCGGACGATGCAGGCAAAGTCATGGCGTTTGGTTTTTTGGATGCGCCTGGGATTATTTTTATTGATTATCTTCAGAAAGGAAAAACCATCAGCGGCGAATATTATGCTAATTCATGCAGCGTTTAGGTGATGAAATTGTGGAAAAAGGCAGCATTTGGCGAAAAAGAAAGTGTTTACACATCCTCTATTGCGACGTCCAAAATTAATGAATTACGGTACGATTGTGATTAAGGAGCATTTTTACCAACTTTTTTGTGTCTTGTTTGTTACGTCGGCTAGTTTTTGGACCGTCCTCGTATATGCGGTAGGGATGTTCCGGAAAAGTTAGAACCGGAAAAGTTGTAAATTTAACGTAAATATTTCCGTTTTTAGTAAAGGTTTTCGTGAGCTGGAACACTTTAAAAACGCCTCTAAAAGTGGGGATATCCTTCAGTAAAATACTTTGTATCCCACATGCACTGCATTGAGTGGCTGATATAGTGGGGAAACGTATTGGGGTATATGATAATAATTTCAAGGTTTTTTTTTTTTGTTTAAGATGTTACGATTTTTTTTTACCTTTTCATATGATTTTTATGAAAATTTCAATGTCTCATACCATTTCTGTCCTACATTCAATTACAATGATTTATATGTATAATTAACTCTTTAGCATCAGAAGCTATCATCGCTGGCTTTTTAAGAACCAAACATGAAGAACATTTACAAGAGCGGCTCCGTTGGCATGTCCAACACGTAAGCTGTGTAATAATCTTCACTCTCGAAAAAAAAAGAATTGTTTCAATAATTTTATTAGGATCCAGGAACTTTAATTTTGTTCACCTACACGTTGATATGAAATATTTGATGTAACCCATTGGGGGCCTGTAACGCCAAAGAAATGCTTCTGATTCTAAAGGATAAATTATAAACAGAAGCCAATAGTAGTAAACACTTAATTTTGCTCGGTGATTGTTTTAAATCGCTTGTTAGTAGCGATGTCGACCTTTAACGGACGGAAAAAAAGCTCTGTAAATTAACCAAAATGGACAAAAGTTTCTATTGAAAATGCTTTTACATTTATGAGAGCGACCATCACCTCACGTTTCGAATGGTTATCAAAGAGTAATCCTTAATCGCTTTTGTAGGTCATGTCGATCATTTTAACTAGAAAGTTTGTATATGTCGTTATTTGCGGCTTCAAGAACTATTGAGATCAATATAGAGCTTTCGATTCATGTATCAATATATGAAATAGTGCTCTAAGCTGCATGCATGCAAAAGGAAGTTACAAAGTTACAAAAACTAAAACAGATTGATTTTAAAACTCTTCCCAAATATTTCTGGTTTTGGCGTCTGTTTCGTCTATGTAAATACATGGATTTTTTACATAATATATTCTACATTCTAGCTATGCAATTATAAATGGCCTCATATCGTATACGGTTAAGTAAACAAAAATCCTATATTTTTCCAATAGATGGTTTTAGTAATTTGTATAATTGCAGCCAAGTTACGCTAGATGGCGATAAAAAGATACAATTTCGTATTTAAAGAACTACCCAGACAGTTTTACGATTGCTAGACTTAGTGTAGTATGAGTCCGCGTGAAATATGGATACCAGCAAAGAGAAAATATGCCATATTTGACAATTTGTTTTTCCATAAAGCTAGGGGCTGTGTTCTTTTCACGAGGAAAAAAATCTACGAAACATTCCTTTTTCGTGAAAATTTTAGCGGCATTGCCAGCTGTTTTTAATTTGTGTTCAACACTGACATCGAGAAAACTTGTATTTTAACGTCATATATATGTTGGACAATAAACGCAAAAACTAAAAGAAAACAGTTTGGAACAATTTGAATAAGCTTGGATACAAAAAGAAGCTCTATGTATAAATGACATACGAGTTAACGCAAAAAAGAATTTTTTTGACCGAAATTCCATTCGTTAGTTTCTGCTGATTCGCAACAAAATCGACCCATTTCTGAAAAGCATAGTGACTGGTGATGAAAAATGACATGCATACGGCAACATTAAGAGAAAATTGTTGTAAACGGTGACCAAACCAGAAATTACAGTGAGAAAGGTTTTACTGAGTGTTTGGTGAAATTGACACATAATCATCTACTATGATGGTAGTTCCCCTACAGCCGAACTATTAATTCGTATTAATTTGTACTGTCGATTGAACCGCCTAAAGAAAACAATCGGCCAGATACGATCAGATTTGGCCAATAAGAGAAGAAATTTGTGCAACCAAGACAAGATAACAAATATCCAAATGCTGCTGGAGATTGGTTGAAATGTTCAAACGTCTATGGAAATAATTTGCTTCAAATGGAGCTTTTATGAATCAACTGTTCCAGTTTTTTTGCCAATAGGGACGAGGATTCCTGAGAGAGAGGCATAGCAGAATTACCTTAAAAATAATGAAAAGTTATCAAAAAAATGGTGGATATTTGATCACAGTCGGATTACTCTAACTTTGCTAAATAAAGTTTTCAATATAAAGCAAAAATAATGGATTTCTTTTTGCTGCACCTTTATAAGTTTCCCCCCGGCATCTCATTTGGACTTAAGTATGAGGGTACTAATGATTAAGACATTTCACCTGACTGAAATTTCTCTACTAGTTTTTGTTCCCACAAAACCCACTCCAGCTGTTGCGATTTAATCGATGTTTGTCACAACAGAGGTCACACCGCTTATTTAATGTGAAGAGAGCGGCTTTTTTTGCATTTGTTGACCAGTGTTAACAATATCTAATCGTGTGTTAACAAAACTAAATCAAAATTGATGACATTAACTCACTGAATTCCAATAGCTCTACGTCAAAACATCAGTTTATCAAGTCCATAATTTTCACTTTGATGCCGCAATTGCCGCACAGCGAATTTGTTGTATCCCATCAAAACTCTCTATTTCTCAGCTGAAATCATCTGCCGCTTTTTGTAAAAAGCAGAAAAATTACACATTTTTGTTTTGCACTGGCGCTCTGGTTACACTCGTAGTTTATATCTTAACTCTGGCGGTTTATCACAATTAAGTTTTGTTTTTCTTCATTTGTTTTGTTTGTATTAATAAATATTTACTTTAAGCTCAGCTATTACGACCAAATAATCCTGAATTGTGTTGCCGCTTGGTGCTGCCACTTGTTGCCGTTTTGTTATATTGTTGTCTGATCTCTCACACACACAGAGAAGTGTACATACATACATACCCATGTTGATACATACTTATGAACGAACGCTTACGAATTCAGTTTTAAACAAATTGCTATGATTTAATATGAGTTTAAGGTGTATAATTACATTATGTTTATACAATTATGGGCATTTAACGGCACATGTATTTACTATGCAATACCCCCGCCCGTCTCGCTCTCTTTACTTTTCACTTTATCTTTTTCCACATATCTTTCTTTTGATTTTTGTCCGTCTCTTTCGTTTTTGTTGCATTTGTTATTTAATAGTTAAACTATTGCTTTTGGGGGCTTAGTATGAAGCATTTGTTTTGAGGTTCGGCTTTAGTAAAATAGATGTTACAGCGGTTAATCTTGAATCCTTTAAAGGCGTGAAGTCGTGGCCGTATGTTGTTGTTGTTATTGTTGTTATATCTGTAAGTTTATTTACAATAAATATTAAAAATAAATAAATAAAATTGTAAACATTTTAGCTGTTCTAGACATTAGTTCTGCCTGTCTTTTTATATAGCGCATAGTCCTGAATAATGACTCGAGCAACTGAATCATTTGGAAGATTTGAAGGGAAAACATTTCCTTAAAATGTATGGACCCATCATCATTAACAGACAGACGGTATTTGCTTTAGAGAATGCCAATTCTCAGACTTTTTATTTCGAGGGAAATCGGGAACAAACAATTAAATTTCAGGGAATCCCAAAAAATTTGAATACCAAATCTCTTGTCAGTTCTGGTAGTAAATTTCTACGAAAATCACTCAAATATAATCAAAACTAATATAAGGTGTAGTCTGAGGCGTAGTTAGTTAGAATGAGCAGACTTAGGTCAAATATCACCGTTTTGAAACTAATTCCATTATGCCTCTTTCACAGAAACTGTCATCTCTATTGGCAATAGAACGGGCACAGTGAATTTTCAAAAGTTTCGAAATTTTCACTAGCAAAATCCGCATTGACCGCATTGCGCCAGGTATGGACTATGATAGATGCATCGGAACACCCACACCATGCTTCCGGAGCTCCTGGATAGTCAATATCGATGTGTGTGATATCTTGATGGAACACAATTCCACGGTCCAATAGTTGACAGTTGACAGACCAGAATTAAGAGTTTGGACGTGGGGTGTAATGGAGCAGCTCAACCTCAATCTCAGTCAATCCCACCAAACACATAGAAAAAACCTTCCTAACTATCAATCCTGGTTTGGTCTTAGTTTGCGGCGGCTCACAGCAATTCGAAAACGAAAATTTTTGCTTGACATTGTCGTCATCGACCCACTTTTCATCACCAGTCACTATCCGCTTCACAAATAGATCGATTTTGTTTTCTTGTGCAATGTTTAGATTCTGGGCAATCGAAATAGTGCTTACAGAGCAGTTGGACTGAACAATTTCCTTTATTTTGCCGACATTTTCAGCTGCCTGCCTGACGTTTTTGTCTTTACTGAGGAAAAACTGTCAAATATAACATATTTTTTCATTGCTGGTATCCATCTTTTTGTTTATGATATGTTGTCGGTCTAACTTCATCTAGCATAACCCGATCGAACTCATACAACACGAAATACAGACTACTAAACCCCTCTATAGGAAAAATAAAGAATTCGTTTTCGCTATAACTTACATTATATATAATACAACATGTGTTATATGTGGAACCGTCATCGAAACGAAATTAAATTTCAAAATAGGTTTGTTTTGCTTCAGTTTCTGAAATCTAAATAAAAAATATACAAAATGTTTACTTTGATTCCGACAACCGAATCAAAATTGTATTTTAATTTTATTTCGTACATCCAAAACGAAATTATAAGTAATTTATATTTTGAATCATACACCCCAAACGAAATTAGAGTCGATTTTGATTCTGAATCATCGTATGAAACGTTTTGATTGCAATTCATTTGCAATTTTTGAGTAGCTGTGGAAATGTCTGAGAGCCCGATGTTAGAAAATAAATTATTTCAATCATTTTTACTTTTCGCCGTTTGTTGCCCGGACTTTTCCTTTGACAAGAAACGAAACTAAAATTTGCTTCCAGTTCCATTTCAGAGTAAGAAACGGAAGTGCATAAAACTATATTTTTATTTCACGTTCTCGAATTAAAATATGTGTTTCATTATGTTTCGTTAGAGAAACGGAATCAATTTATAATTTCGTTTCAGGTAACCAACGAATCGATATATGAATGTGTGATTCGAATAGGAATTAGAACCAAAGTTCAAATTTATAATATTTTAAATAAGTTTGCAATATCTAAACCGAAAAGAAACTAAACTTTCGTGTAGGCAAAAAAATAATTTTCTTGAATCCCATGAAGCAGTTATGGGAGAGCTTCTCACATACAGCGATCTAATATGCATTATACAGGGTGTCCGTCGGGAAGGTGTACTACTTTGTTTGTTTATAAATGTTGATTAAATGAGAGAGAATGGATCTTATGTTGATAAATTTTTTATTTAATGTCGGTAATTATGTATGGAATACAATATCAGATAAATGTCCGCCTCTGTTAGCCTCACAAATACGAGCTTTTTGAGCACATTTTGCACTACATTCGCACACATTATTCACATATCCATTCAAATGAAAATGTGCCCCGTCACTCATTATGATTTTTTCATGAAAATCAGGGTTGTCATGGGCGATCTGTAACACCCTACTGGCATGTGTACGGCAGCGTAAATGGTTTTGTGGAAAAAGCTCTTGTATGAACTGAATCTTAAATGAAAACAAATGCAAATCCTTGTGCAAAATTGTGGCCAAAGTTGTTCTTTAAAGACCAAGCTCCTGAGCACGGCGACGGATTGAGGTTGATGGATTATTTTGAACACTTTCTTGAGCAGCAGTAATGTTTTTAGCCGATCTTGCAGTACGTTGTGGTCCATGCTTGGCCCTATTAGCTACAGACCCTCTTTCTTCGAAATTATTTACTACACGATAAACGGTGCGTCTTGTTGGTACGTTGTTTCTTTTAAAAATTTCACATAACTTTCCATTCGTCACAGTAATCGATGATTGATTTTGATAAAATGTTTTAACGATTAAAACACGTTGGCTTATCGAATATTTTTCCATAGTAAATTTGCCCCGTCTCTATTTCACGACTGCCAAATATGAACTGTCAAGACTAATGTTTACCAATATGGCGACAAAACAAAGTAGTATACTTTACCGATGGACACCCTGTATTTTTAATTAACGTGAAACTGGACCTATTTTTTAATGACAATTTCAAACGTCAGCTTGGGGAACTTTTAATAGACTTGTCGATTACTCGAAGTGTTCGTTCATTGTAGCTCGAACTCTTGATCATATGAAAGATAGCCATGTACTCTAATTACCAAGCCGCTGTCGGTCACCGCTTTCTATACGTATATAGGGTTATCCATTTTTTGTTTTCAAGTGAAGTAAAAAGTGAAATAAAATATGCATAAAGCTATAATTTCGTTGAAACTTTTATTTCATTATAAAGCTTGGCCCTTGCCACTGCGTACGAATTACTATGTCATTTAAATGATCGTCTCTGGATTGGTTGCAGTACGGCGCAATGAGATCTCCAAATCATAAAGCGCATTAAACTGTCACTTTTTCCGGATACAATGGCGTTTTCACAATCACTTCTGGGTTCTCCCACCCCCACAACCGCCGAGTGAGAAATGAGCCTCATCCCTAGATAAAAAGTTAGTTCGATTGATGGCCGATGTTTGAATCTCCACTTTTGTAGAAAGTATCTCTATCTCTATTTTGTCTATATTCGTAAATGGCAAACCTTTCGCTAAATAAATAAGACTTTAGATGACAGGTATTTAACAGCTGACAGCCCTGCCAGACCGGCGGTTTTGAAATCCCTAAATGGATAATCCTCTGTATATATTGAACGCAATTTTCTTACTGACTTCATCGCTCACATGCTGATTTTGAAGTAAACAATGATTTTTCAACGATCCCCTCCAATTTACCAAAGATTTAGCTTCGGCGGTATCTGGACAAATTTAACGACCTACACCGCGATGACAAAGAAATTTATCTCACTGCACTTCCTCCTTTTTTTTTTTTTGTTGGCTGCATTACAGACACAGACACAACATATAACTGACTATGTACCGTAATTTATGGTCTTTCTGAATATATTAAAAATATCTGCTATAGAAAAAAATACTCCTAACATAGCTTAAAACCAATGCTTGCACTTTTTTGTATGCTAACTAACATCGCAATTCGGTGAATGGGATGAATGCTTTGAATGAAGTGAGCTACGTTGCAGCCTTCAGGGAAATGCGTTGAAAATATGACAATTTTCTTGATAGTAAAATAAACCTGAAATTGACGCTGCGTCACAAAGCGCCAAAAGGTGTCGCGACAAAAATGGGCCACAAAACAATAAAGTGAAGAGGAAGAAAACCGAAAACCTTTAAAATTGTTACAGCCACCTCTTTTATTTACTACTTTTGTCGTATAGAATTTTGAGGCAGCAAAATGTGTATTAACTTTTAAAGCCTAGTTAACACACATACTCGTGTTTTTACGCATGCATAATTTCGGATGAAAATTTCATGTTTTCTGTTATCCGGTGCTGCTGCATAGTCGCAAACATATGCGAAAATCTTCACATTTTCACGACGAAAGTAAAGAAACCTGCTTTGAGCACGCGTAAATTATGCAAAGTCCTCCATTTGGCCGCTTCGTATTGTTGGCAACGGCGCTGTCTTCGACAGATGGCTGTGATCGATTTAGTTGGGAAAAAATCACTCCTTTCTTCATGTTTTCAATATTATTTGCTTTTACATCAGTTATAAATTGTAAATTTTTCTTCGACGAGATGTTGCTGTTGGTGATTGTTGTTGTCATAATGAAGCTGATGTTGCTGATGGTGTTGGTGGTGTGTGTTGGTGATGACGCTGCCAACAACAAGAAACAACGTCCAATGTAGTTAAATTTGTGTGCTCATATTTTATACTGCAGAAATGGGAAAGTGGTTTGGGGGTTTCTTCTTTTGTCGATAATATTTTATGTTATCATATGAAAATTATTTGTAATTAAAAAACATTTTAATGTACTCAATAATTTCACGCAGAAAAACACAAAAAACAACTTTATTATATCAATTATAAAGTCAGCATTTTGGCATAAAGCGCACCATATGTGATTGTTATATGAGTATATGGGGTGAATGAAACCATCCAAAAATCGTTGTCACAACCGTTGAGACAAAATAAGAAAAATTAAGATTGCTGCAAAAATTATTCTTTCTGTTTGATCGCACGAAATCCTCTAAAGTAAACATTACAAATAAATGATTTAACTCAGGTTTTCATGTAGAAAATTTAAATTTGAAAGTAATTCATATCTAAAATTTTGTACTTTGTCGGAACAAATATTTACTTGAAACAGATCTCCTCTAACCTCTGCTATTATAGGGAATTTTTCAGAAGATTTGATTTGGAAAAATCTGTCTATTTTTTGTTTTGTTTATTTCTATCTTCGATAAATTTTTCAATAAGTAAGGTAATAAAATGATATAAAATGACAATAAAATCACAAAAATGTGATTTTAACTACTATGTTTAATTATTAAAAAAATTTAAATAAACCAAATAATTAATTCCAAAACATGATACTTTACCAAACGTAGAGTAATAACTAAACTAAGGAAACGTTTAAACATTTAAACTATGACTATCAATGGGTTTAGTTATATAAAACCAATAAAGTTAATGGAAAATTACCTTAAATTTACGTTATCTTGACCACCAATATTTTAATTAGTGGTCATCAATATATTATGTTTCGATGGGAAGTTAGATATTTCTTTCCAAAAACAACTTAGGAACTAACCTCGGCTTAAAAATACTTCAAAAGAACTTGATGGGAAACCGCGATTTTGGGATTTTGTGCACTTCTTTTTTGTGATATACTTGAGGTTATATTTAGTATTTTTGCATGATTTGATTAGTGCAAGCATAATACTTCCGATATTGATCTCGATTTTTCAGCAGCACGTAGTAAACTAGTCTAAGTGTTTCAGACGTGTGCTCTATCCCTCTCTTACAGCATATGTATGTAGCGGATTGACTCGATGTTGACTCCAAACTGTTGCCTCAATAACACTAAAATAGAACAAATATTTTGATCGTTATAGCAGCGTCTTCCGGCAGTCAGCTTTGTATCCCATTAGTCCACGCCAGCATAGAAAACAACAATAATAACGCAGTGTAATTTCATTTATGTTACATTCGATGTTCATGTTCAGTTAGATGCACGAGCTACAATTATTGGCGTGATATCACTGTAACTGTTCAGGTCACATGAATTGTTAGGATTGAAGGGAAATTGACATCGATGTTCTTCATCGTCGTCGTCACCGTGGTTAGTGTTCACTCTACCGTCTTCGTTATACTCACCGTCGTGTATCTAAGTATCCAGCTCACATTCCATAATACCGGAATATCCATTTTTCGAGTTCAAAAGTAAAGTTAAATAAGACACACATAATGCTATGATTTCAATGAAATTTTGCCATTATGTACGAAATACAATGTCATTTAAATGACCGCCTTTGGCTTGGTTGCACCAATGGATCCTTTTGAGGTAGTTTTCAACCATTTTTTCCCACATTTCGGGCAATCAATCCGCGGTTGTTTAACGGGGGTCTCGCTATGAAAGCCTTACTCACGGTGTGCCATCATACATGGGACCGTTTCTATTTGCATTTGCGATAGTCAGCGCCGTTTTGAGGAACTCAGACTAATCCCGGAAGGATTACTCTAAGCACCTTTGAGATAGGAAACATATCCCCTTGGGCAATACCCTCAGGGCTTGTTTCCTTCCTCAGCCAAAGTACCTTTGAAGTCGCTGGTATGAAGTGAACTTCCTCCCGGTAGAAAGTGAGGCCTATCTAGATACCTCAACCTAATCGACGATGAACAGTGCTTTCCAAGTTCTGCCACAAAAGTCCTACGCCACGTCCAGGCAAGAACAAACTGTTCTTGGGGCCCTGATCTTTCGTGCTGCCAAAAAATAAAACCCACTGGTCTGCGTTTCGCAGGTAAAAACTGCTCCAGTTTCACTGGAACTGGTTGTCCATCGTATACGTTTGCACGAAACGCCAACATGCACCTGCAACAGCTCGTAGCTACACGCTCTTGTACTATGCAACCGCATACAAAAAAGAGGGTTGCTGCTACAACACACACACATGCATCGCACTTTGTACAATGCATATGGCAGTGCATCTCCGCAACAGAACCCCTAATCCTTAACAGCAAACAAAACGAAAGCTGCCTACCCTAACGCTCTCTCCTAGCCCGTCGCCTTGCAAACAATCTGCCTGCAAAGTGACGTACTTCGGCCAGCGTGTTTGTTGAAGATAACATGTCCGTCACCTCCCTACTATAACCAGCCCTCACAATCCCTGATGCGTCCAAGTCCCTAATATCGTCATACAGAAGACAGTCGCATAAAACATGCTTCCAATCCTCTATCTGATGCCCACAGTCGCAAGAACTGCTTTCGGCCTGACCTTTTTTGAACAGAAACCATACCCCGTCAATATGAAGCCCAGACTCAAGACCAAAGTCAGGATTTCCACCGACGTAGCAAACGTCCCGCACGAAAGCGCATGTGGCTCTACCCTTGTGTGACTGATCCCATCTGGATTGCCATCTGGTATACATTTCGGACAGTATCTTGGCAATAACTTGACGAAAGTTGATTTTTAAACGCTTCAACGTTTGGGAATTATCCGCGTAAACACACTCTTTGATGTAGTCGCACAAAAACAGTTTAACAGCGTCAAATCGCAATATCTTGGTGGCCACAAAAGGATGCACGCTGAAGCCGAGAAGAGAGAGACACAACCTCTTTTTTAACAGCATGGCCGATTGTAGAAAGAAAGGGAGAATGTGCATATGGAATGGTACAAGGGTAGAGATTATAGTACAGGGCTTATAGTTGGTAAGCGCAACAATGGAAATTTGGTTACAAATAGACAGAGTAGGGTGGAATTACGAGCCGAACATTTCTATAAATAGCTAGTTTCATATGGCAGTAAAAGTAAAGAAACCATGCCAATTATCGACGATGGCTTAGATTGTCCGGTTACAGTAATGCATGTCGCACTGCGTTTTAAGAGAAAAAAAACACTGCACACATGGCAACGCTGGTCTTGCTATGAGATAACGTTACAAGGACAAAAGTACAGCAGAAGAGCAAGAGTATTGGAAGGTACGTGAATAGAGGTATAGTCCAGAAAGTCTATCGAAAGGTGAAAAGTAAAGATTATGGTACAGGGCCCGAGGTATAGGGCATAAAGAAATCACTGCAATTGTCGATGATGGCACAGATTACCTAGACATTGAAGTTTTAACGAGACCATAATTGCAGTTTAAAGGATATCATAAAAGCTGCATCATGGCTTAAGAACAACAAAGCTGCAGGTGCAGACAGCCTGCAAGCTGAGCTGCTTAAGAAAGGTGGTTGCGCGCTAATAATGATCATGCATGAAAGTCGATTTGGCTCAAAGAAAGAATGTCCAACGATAAGAATCTAAGCGCATTATGTTCTGTGTTCAAACGAGGCGATACAAACATGTGCACCAACATTCGAGGTAGTGGCCTTTTAAACATAATTTATATGGATCTGTCGACTGGGATGTGGGACAGGCTAAAGTCTATTTTATTTCTACCTGATGTCCAATCAGACTTACGATTTTAGAAATGGTAAATGTACAACTGACCACATATTTACACTACGGCAATTTCTAGAGAGGACCCAAGAAGACCCATACCATATGTTCGTCAATTACAAAGCTATCTTCGACAAAATGTATTGTAAAAAATTCATGATAATCGCGGTAATAACTTAAACGATCATTCGGCGTAAAATTTTTTATTACAAATTTCAAGTTTATTTCAGTTTTTTCGGATATTTGAAATATTTTTCACGCTATCTAAGAAAGTCCAAAAAATTGCATTCTCTGTTTCTAATCTAATTTGATCAAATTGAATTGGGTATGTTTTTCAATGAATTGGAATAAGACTTTCAACCTTTGTTCGTATTAAACTCTCTCTCTATTAAACTCTTTCCAACTCAATGAAATTGTTCCCCGGTTAATTTTCTCTTCAAGCGATGAGTCACTTTACTTACGAGTCCTCAAAGTTATCATACGACTCTCGCAACTATAGGTTTTCCAAATGATCCAAGATAGACAAAAAATCTCCCAAATAATAAAATCAAATCTGCTACCGGATTGTAGATCAACATGCCGGGGAGTCGTCCAATGCCGATTAAAACAAATTCCTGGCCAAACAATTAGTGTGGGCCTGTGTAATTTTTCTTTGCCACCACAATGGCGATTTCCTTGTTCGTGCTTTCATAGCCACAGCAATTTTGAAGGTTTTTCTTTGCTATATCAAGTAATATTTCACATACGGCTGCTCGTTCACTCATATAAATTTTGGAAACTACATATTAGAAATTATGGCATTTATCACAGCTGCGCGAAATATGTAGCAATCGTTTTTGAATCTTTTTTCTTTCGTTTTATTGTTGTTTGTTTGTGTTGCATTTACTTCGCACACTTTATGTTGCACTTTGAGTGCAGACAAATTGTTGTTAGCATTCTGGTTGATTGTTGGTTGGTTGTTGGTTGTTGTTAACGCAACTAGCAAACAGCCAAACAAAGTTTTGCAATATATTTAGGCCAT